>VYZP01033785.1:232-17905 GCA_013400635.1 Hypocryptadius cinnamomeus
CCCGGCCCTCGGCGTCACCCCCGCCCTCTCTCCGCCGCCCACCTGCTGCCCCGGCACCACCTGAGACCCTCCGCAGCATCGCCCACCCTGGACCCTCGGTATCACCGCCCTGACACCCCCAGCGCCACCCGTGCGCCTCAGCCAGCCCAGGTGTGCCGCGGGACCCTGTCCCTGTCCCTGCTCTGCCACCGCCTCCTGCCACAGCCCGGGGCGGGTCCCGCCCGCGATTTGGGGAGGGGGTTTCTGCTCGGGGAACGGGCTGGAGCCGCCGTGGGGTGTGGAAAAACCCCGGGGGGGTCCTTGGCTCTGTCTCCCCATCCCGTTATTCACCGGCCAACGCCTCCAGCCCCCGTCCCGCTCCTGCCGAGCTGTGCTGCCGCTCCTCGCCGCCCACCCGGGGCTGGGGGTCTCTCGGACCCCCCGTGCCGTGGCTCTGCGTGGACAGGAGGGTCCCTGGGGTGGGGGCCACCCCCCTTCCGACCATCTCCCCCAGTTTTGGGGTCCAGCTCCCTCCCCGCAGCCCCCGGGGCTCTGACTCGTGTTTCCCCCGCCTCCCCCATCGCCCCGGCTCAGCCCAGATCCCAGCGCAGGATTTGATGCCTCGTGGGTGCCCCGCACCCCCCGGACCCTCCGAAGGGCTGGAGGGGCTGGGGCAGCGCTGGGGACCCGCGCGGAGCCATCGCTGCAGGCACGACACGTCCCCAGCGCGCAGCGAGCTCCGGCCGCACGTTGGGGGCCGCGTGCCGCAAAATCCACCCCCCCTCCCCCAAGCCGCGGCGGGGGGGGAGCACCGGGGGTGCCACAGCCTGGCCGTGTCACCCAGCTGGGTGACCACCCGGCATCGCCACCCCCGCACCCCCGGGATGTCCCCCGCCCCACCGGCAAAGCCACCGCGCGTGGCCCGCGGGGACATCGCGGGGAGCAGCATCCCCGCGGGGGCTGCAGCCCCCCGCTGCCGGCTGCGTTTTCCCCGCTGGAAAAATCCCCTCTTCCCACATCCAGCTGCAATGCAGAGGAGCTCCCGAGCCGCCCGCACGCCTTCCCTGCCGCCCTGATTGGCGGCGACGCCTCTGGAAGGGGCCGTGGTAATTTTAGGCCGTGAGCGGCAGCAGGTTGGCATGTGCCCGCCGGCACCGGGCACGGCCGGGAGGTTCCGGCAGCGCTGCCCGGCCGCCCTCCCTCCTGCCGGGAGCGGCACCCACAGCCCACGGCGGCCGGGGATGCTGCGCAGCGCCCGCGGCTCCCCGAATCCCGGCAGGATCGCGGCCCCTCCCTGATGTGGGATGAGCACGTAAGTCCTCGGCGGCCCCCCCGCCGCCCTGCCCGGCTTTGCGCTGCCTCGCTGCCGGGATTCCCGGCCGCTCCCGGCCCCGAGCCCCCCTGGGCTCGCTGTTGTTTATCCCGACGGCCCCGCTGGCGGGCAGGCAAGGAGGGGTTGGGGCCGTAACCCTTTCGTCTCGCCGCCCGCTCAAAATGGCTTCGCGCTGCTGCCGCCGCCAGGGAACGGGAGCTGCCAGCTGGAAGCGCCCGCCTGGAGCCGGGAGGGCGCTGGGGGGGGCACCCGGCGAGACCCCACCCCAACGGGGCACCCACGCCCCCCCCGTGGGCAGCGCGGGGTCACTCTGTGCGCCCCGCCCCGATTCCGCTGCCCCCCACCTCCTCCCCGCGCCCCGCTTTTGCTTTTCTTCATTTTAATTCCCGGGATTAGGTTAAAACCCGTCTTCCATCCAGGCTGGATTCCNAGATCCTCTCCCGCTCCCCCAGATTCCCTCCCGCTCCCCCAGATCCCCTCCCGCTCCCCAGATCCGCTCCCACTCCCTGGATCGTCTCGTGCTCCCTGGATCCGCTCCCGCTCCCCAGATCCCCTCCCGCTCCCCCAGATTCCCTCCTGCTCCCCCAGATCCGCTCCCGCTCCCTGGATCCCCTCCCGCTCCCCGGATCCTCTCCCGCTCCCCGGGTCCGCTCCTGCGCCCGCCGGGATTTGGGCTGGGGGGGGCGAGTAGCGATGGCTCTGCCCCCCAAGGGGGTGGGCAGCGAGCGGGGCGGGTGCCCGGGCGGCGGGAGGGAGGCAGGGCGGTGATTCTCGGGTGGATGGTCCCGGAATGGGGCGTGGGGCAGCCCCGGCAGGTGCGTGCCGCTGTCCCACCCCGCGCGTGGGGACACAGGGGCGGGGTGTCCCCGGAGGGGCGCGGGGTGCGGTTCAGGAGACAAAGAACGGGAATTCCTTGGATGGGGAGGGAGCACCTGGGGCGTGGTGGCACCCGAGCCNCGTCTTCCATCCAGGCTGGATTCCCCTCTCGCTGCCTTTGTCTGCGGCGCGGAAGCGGCTCCGCAGGGAGCGGCGGGCGGGGGGGTCCTGCTCCCCCAGATCTGCTCCTGCTCCCCCAGATCCTCTCCTGCTCCCCCAGATCCGCTCCCGCTCCCTGGATCCCCTCCCGCTCCCCGGATCCTCTCCCGCTCCCCGGGTCCGCTCCTGCGCCCGCCGGGATTTGGGCTGGGGGGGTCGAGCAGCGATGGCTCTGCCCCCCAAGGGGGTGGGCAGCGAGCGGGGCGGGTGCCCGGGCGGCGGGAGGGAGGCAGGGCGGTGATTCTCGGGTGGATGGTCCCGGAATGGGGCGTGGGGCAGCCCCGGCAGGTGCGTGCCGCTGTCCCACCCCGCGCGTGGGGACACAGGGGCGGGGTGTCCCCGGAGGGGCGCGGGGTGCGGTTCAGGAGACAAAGAACGGGAATTCCTTGGATGGGGAGGGAGCACCTGGGGCGTGGTGGCACCCGAGCCTTGGGGGCACCTGTGGGGAACGTGCCCAGGGGCGGGGTTGGGGGCTCTCCTGGAGCCCCCCCGGCCGTGCACCCCGTGTGAGGGTCAGTACCTGTCCCTGCAGGGTGAGGGGCCACGGCGCCAGCTCAGGTTGTGTCACCTCCTGGGTGGCACTGGGGACACCAAGAGGGGACTCAGAGTGCCGGGATCCGCAGCTGGGTTCTGCTGCCAGCCCGGGGTCCTGCCGGGGTGTCACAGGCCGGACGTGGCCGCGTGTCCCCTCATGGGGGACACAGCAAGAGGAGTGGCACTGCCACGAGGGGACGGGAGCGGGTGGCATAGAGGGAGGAGGTCTCTGCTCTTCCCACGGCCTGTCCTCTGGGGAGGGACGGACGCTGGTCAGGGTGGCCCTCGGTGCCAAACCCCGCCGGAGGGGACATTTCCTGGAAAGTCCCTCTGGAGAGTGGCCAGGGGAGCCAGCCGGGATGGGCAGTGCTGCAGGGCCGGGCAGGCAGAGGGCAGCCGTTGGCACATCCCGCCTGGCACATCCCAGGGAGGTGTCCCATGGATGGGACAGCAGACAGGGAGGTGTCCCTATGCCTGGTGACTTTGGGACTCCCTGTGGGCCCTGGGGGTGCCACAGTTGGGGGTGGGGGTGTCTGGCTGTGCCCCGTGGGGAGCAAACTCCCGTCACTCCCATCCCACTGTTTGTCCCCTCCTGCTTCCCAAGGCCGGGCAGGGGACAGCAGTGGTGGCAGTGACCCCGTGGGTCCCCTCAAGGCTGGCACCCACATTTCCAGAGGGAAAAACCCCTCCCTCCCACCCTGGATGCTGTGGGTGGCACCAGGGTGGCGTCACCCCTGTCCATCCCTGGTTTCTGGATGTCCTTGGTGGTCCCATCCCTGTTTCCCTGGATGTCCCTTCCCTGCTCCTGTTCCTGGCTGTCCCCTGCCCATCTCGGCAGGAGTGACAGATGTGGAGCTGCCACTCCACGAGCGGCTCCGGCCCCCGTGGCCTCCGTCCAGCCCCGGATTCCGGCGCTCCCGCGGCGCTCGGGCGTTTATTTGTTCTGGGGGCGCCGCGCCTGCTCCGGAGCCCGCAGGAAGTTGTTGTTGACACGAGATTTTCTTAATGGTGTCACGGAAAACTCGCGCTTGGCAGCCGCGGTGTCGCGGCCTGGCATTCCCGGGATTGCGGGGAGGCACGAGCTGGCATTCCCGGGAATGCTGTGTGGCACGGGCTGGCATTCCCGGGATCGAGGGGAGGCACGGGCTGGCATTCCTGGGATCGCGGGGAGGCACGGGCTGGCATTCCCTGGAGTGCTGCATTCCATGGCTGGCATTCCTGGGAATGCTGCATGGCATGGGCTGGCATTCCTAGGATCGTGGGGTGGCACGGGCTGGCATTCCCAGGAGTGCTGCATGCCATGGCTGACATTCCCAGGAGTGCTGCATTCCATGGCTGGCATTCCTGGGAATGCTGCATGGCATGGGCTGGCATTCCCAGGAGTGCTGCATGCTATGGCTGGCATTCCCAGGAATGCTGCGTGGCACGGGCTGGCATCCCTGGGGGCAAACCTGGGAAGGGCAACGCCCGCCCGGGAGGGACTCGGGGAGTGGCTTGGGGCTGGCAGTGACACGGGGACAGCGTGCGGGGGTGCTGGAGTCCTTCGCACCGTGCCAGCTGCAGGATTTGGGATTCTGCATCCCCCTGGAGTTCTGGGGTGCTTTGGGGGTTTATTCCAACCCCCACCTTTGTCCCACATGTGCAGCTGTGTTCCTTTTGGGGACAGAGGGGGGACAATGACACCTGCCAGCAGCGGAGGAGCCATCTCGGGGCGATGTGGGGGGATAACAGGGATGATCCCGCTGTGCCCTGCCCTGAGCCCCTCCCTGGGCTCATCTGCCCCTGGCTGGGCCCTGCTGGCTCCAGCCCTGTCCCTGTGGTGGCTCTGGCCCCTCCTGCCGTGTCCCTGTGTCCCCAGGGGTTGTGGCCGTCATTCCTCCCGCTTTTCTTCACCTCCTCCCGCTTTCCTGTCACACTTGGCTCCATTTCCCTCCTGAAATTGCTCCCCACGCCACCCCAGGGCCAGTGCTGGGTCCTGGCTGTGCCAGCTGGTGTCACAGGTGACTCAGGGCTCGTGTCATGGCATTGATGTCACCTCCTGTCACCGCAGAGCCTTTCAGGTGCCGTTTGCACCCCGAATTCGGCTCTGGGACTCGTTTCCTCAGCAGTTTCTCCAGCTGCTTTTGGGGTGCTCTGCCGTGTCCAAGCGGCCTGAGCCAGGCCAGGCCCTGCTGGCTGTCCCCATCCCAGCTGTCCCCATCCCTCTGTCTACCAGGCCAGGCTCTGTCCGTCCGTCTGTCCAGCTGTTTCCCGCCCTCGCTGTTTCCTTTCTCCGCGGCTCTGTGTCAGCCTTTGTCCGTCTGTCGGCCCCGACCCGGCTGTTTCCGTCCCTGTGTCTGCCTGTGCCAGTCCCCGCCACTCCTGTCCCTCTGTCCTGGCGTTTCCTGTCCGTGTGTCCTTCCGTGCCTTGCCTCCGGCAGTGCCCGGCCTTGGCCTCTCCCTGCTGCTGCTTGTCCTGGTGTCCCTGTGCCAGCTCCCTGTGCCCGTCCTGCTCAGCTCACGGTCCCTGTCCCTCTGTCCTGGCTGCTCCTGGCCTGGGTGTCCCCTGCCCATGCCTGGCCTGGTTTCTGGATGTCCCTTGTCTGGTCCTGGTCCCTGGGAATGTCCCCTGCCCATCCCCGGGTGTCCCACCCCCGTCCCCTGCCCATCCCTGGATGTCCCTTGCCTGGTCCTGTTCCTGGGTGTCCCCTGTCTATCCCCGGGTGTCCCACCCCTGTCCTGCTCCCTGTGTGCCCTGTCCCGCTCCCTGGATGTCCCTCCCTGTTCCTGGGTGTCCCTTGCCCATCCCGGTGTCCCCTCACGGTGCCTGCTCTGGTGCCCATCCCAGTGCCAGCTCGGTACCGGTTCTGCTGTCCCGGTGCCAGCGCCGGTCCCCGTTCCCGCCCCGCCACCCCGGTGCTCGTCTTGATTCCCACCCGGCCATCCTGGCTTCTGCTGGCCCGGTACCGGTCCCGTTCCCACCCGGCCATCCTGGCTTCTGCTGGCCCGNCGAGCCCGCCCGCCGCGCCCCGATGAATGGGATCGCCTTCTGCCTGGTCGGGATCCCGCCGTCCGCCCCCGCGGTGAGCGACACCGGGGACACCGGGGACGCGGCAGTGGGGACTGGGAGCGGCGCTGGGGGTACTGGGCGGACTGGGGAGGGTGTAGGCTCGGCGAAGCGGGGTCTGGGGGGAACTGGGGGATACTGGGCGGACTGGGGAGGGAGCAGACTCGGGGAAATAGGGTCTGGGGGGAAATGGAGATACCGGCTGAGCTGTAGGTTTGGGGGAATAGGGACTGGGGGAACTGGGAGCTACTGGGAGAGTGTGGGGCCGGGACTGGCAGTGCTGGGGTGGCGCCGAGGTCTGGCAGCGCGGCCGGGTGTTGGGTGATGCCCCTCGGGGACTGGAGCGGGACCGAGCCGGTTCCCCGGGGCTGGGCTGTGGGTCAGGGCCAGCGGGACCGGGGGTGCCCAGCCACCCGCGCCGTGCCAGAGGCGTTGGTGGCCGCGGTGGCCTGTCCCCAGCCACGGCGGCGTCGCGGCAGGGCGGAGGGGCTGCGGCGCCTGGATCCGGCCCCGGAGCCGAGGGGGAGACCCCGGGAAGGAGCTGCCCCTTCCCGGGACGAGACCCACGGACACCCACGCACTTCCTCCGAAACTCCCGGCCGGGCTGGCTCCGTGTGGCTCCGGCGGATCCATCCCCGCCAGGGCTCGCCTCTAGGCAGGCAGCAACCCCCGAGCGTGCCCGGGAGCTCCTGGAGGTCAAATCCATCCTCCCCAGCTCCGAGCAGCCCCCCAGGATTTGCTGACCCGCGGGTGGGCATCGGCATCGCCCGGCGCCGCTGCCCCGGAGGGCGATTCCCGTCTCCCGGTGGTGCCAAGGAAGGCCAGCCCAGCCCTGGCTAAATCCCCATTTCCTGCCCGTTTCATGCCAGATCCCGGCGAAACCTTGGCGTGGGGATGAGGACAGCGCTGGGGGACGTGGGGCGGGGGTCTGGTGGCCGTGGGGACCCCGCGGTGCGGGACTGGCACATCCTGGCCCCAGAGCTGAATTTGTCCCTCAGTTCCTGGTTTTTTGAACTCGGCTTCCTCGGCCCCGGCCATGGGGGAATGAAGCGGCCCGAAAGGGTTAATTGGGGTGTGCGGAGTGGCTCGGGGATGAGGAGCTGCTGAGCATTAATCATGGTTCCTCCCGGACCCGTCCCTGCTCACCCCGTACCGCTGGGCGCCGGCGCTCGGAATTTTGGGATGGGGGTGGGTGTGTGTGTGTCTGAATCTTGAAATCGGCTTTTCTGCTGCGTTTTGGGGGGAAATGTGCCCTCCTGGGGGGCGGCACCTGGGGCAAGGCTCGAGTCGCTGATCTGGGGTGATTTGGGGCGCTGGGGGATTTGGGGTGACTTCGGAGGGGTTCATTACCCACCACGTGTGGGGACGAAGGCTCTTCGCCATCCTCCTGTGAGGATTTAGTGCTGCGCCAGCAGAAATCCTGCCCGCCGGCTGCCCCCAGGGCTGCGTGGCAGGGACGGTGTCCCATTGTCCCCAAAGCCCTCACCCCTTTATGGCTCCTGCCCCCAAACCCTTTTTCTTGTCTCTGCTTTACAAATTGAATTTCTTAACGCCTTATTTTTAATTTTTCCCCCCCCCTCCTTTCTCTCTGAACCCTGAACTTGAAAGACAGGAAAAGCCTGTGCTCGGGGCTGCTGCCGCAATCCCGCCTCGCCAGCGCGAAACCTGGCACGGGCACCNTCCCACCCCCATCCCCTGCCCATCCCTGGATGTCCCTTGCCTGGTCCTGTTCCTGGGTGTCCCCTGTCTATCCCCGGGTGTCCCACCCCTGTCCTGCTCCCTGTGTGCCCTGTCCCGCTCCCTGGATGTCCCTCCCTGTTCCTGGGTGTCCCTTGCCCATCCCGGTGTCCCCTCACGGTGCCTGCTCTGGTGCCCGTCCCAGTGCCAGCTCGGTACCGGTTCTGCTGTCCCGGTGCCAGCGCCGGTCCCCGTTCCCGCCCCGCCACCCCGGTGCTCGTCTTGATTCCCACCCGGCCATCCTGGCTTCTGCTGGCCCGGTACCGGTCCCGTTCCCACCCGGCCATCCTGGCAGCGGCTCCTGCTGGCCCGGTACCGGTACCGGTACCATTCCCACCCGGCCATCCTGGCAGCGGCTCCTGCTGGTCCGGTACCGGTACCGGTCCCATTCCCACCCGGCCATCCCGGTGCCAGCGCCAGTTCCACTGTCCCGGTGCCGGTTCCGCTGTCCCGGTGCTGGTTCCGCTGTCCCGGTGCCGGTTCCCGGTTCCACCCCGGTGCCGGTGCCGGTTCCGCTGTCCCGGTGCCGGTTCCCGGTCCCACCCCGCCATCCCGGTGCCGGTGCCGGTGCCGTGCCGGTCCCTCCCTCCGGGCGGGCCGTACCGAGCCGCCCCGCGCCCCGCCCGCCGNCTGGGAGTGCTGGGGTGGCGCCGAGGTCTGGCAGTGCGGCCGGGTGTTGGGTGATGCCCCTCGGGGACTGGAGCGGGACCGAGCCGGTTCCCCGGGGCTGGGCTGTGGGTCAGGGCCAGCGGGACCGGGGGTGCCCAGCCACCCGCGCCGTGCCAGAGGCGTTGGTGGCCGCGGTGGCCTGTCCCCAGCCACGGCGGCGTCGCGGCAGGGCGGAGGGGCTGCGGCGCCTGGATCCGGCCCCGGAGCCGAGGGGGAGACCCCGGGAAGGAGCTGCCCCTTCCCGGGACGAGACCCACGGACACCCACGCACTTCCTCCGAAACTCCCGGCCGGGCTGGCTCCGTGTGGCTCCGGCGGATCCATCCCCGCCAGGGCTCGCCTCTAGGCAGGCAGCAACCCCCGAGCGTGCCCGGGAGCTCCTGGAGGTCAAGTCCATCCTCCCCAGCTCCGAGCAGCCCCCCAGGATTTGCTGACCCGCGGGTGGGCATCGGCATCGCCCGGCGCCGCTGCCCCGGAGGGCGATTCCCGTCTCCCGGTGGTGCCAAGGAAGGCCAGCCCAGCCCTGGCTAAATCCCCATTTCCTGCCCGTTTTATGCCAAATCCCGGCGAAACCTTGGCGTGGGGATGAGGACAGCGCTGGGGGACGTGGGGCGGGGGTCTGGTGGCCGTGGGGACCCCGCGGTGCGGGACTGGCACATCCTGGCCCCAGAGCTGAATTTGTCCCTCAGTTCCTGGTTTTTTGAACTCGGCTTCCTCGGCCCCGGCCATGGGGGAATGAAGCGGCCCGAAAGGGTTAATTGGGGTGTGCGGAGTGGCTCGGGGATGAGGAGCTGCTGAGCATTAATCATGGTTCCTCCCGGACCCGTCCCTGCTCACCCCGTACCGCTGGGCGCCGGCGCTCGGAATTTTGGGATGGGGGTGGGTGTGTGTGTGTCTGAATCTTGAAATCGGCTTTTCTGCTGCGTTTTGGGGGGAAATGTGCCCTCCTGGGGGGCGGCACCTGGGGCAAGGCTCGAGTCGCTGATCTGGGGTGATTTGGGGCGCTGGGGGATTTGGGGTGACTTCGGAGGGGTTCATTACCCACCACGTGTGGGGACGAAGGCTCTTCGCCATCCTCCTGTGAGGATTTAGTGCTGCGCCAGCAGAAATCCTGCCCGCCGGCTGCCCCCAGGGCTGCGTGGCAGGGACGGTGTCCCATTGTCCCCAAAGCCCTCACCCCTTTATGGCTCCTGCCCCCAAACCCTTTTTCTTGTCTCTGCTTTACAAATTGAATTTCTTAACGCCTTATTTTTAATTTTTTCCCCCCCCTCCTTTCTCTCTGAACCCTGAACTTGAAAGACAGGAAAAGCCTGTGCTCGGGGCTGCTGCCGCAATCCCGCCTCGCCAGCGCGAAACCTGGCACGGGCACCGGGCTGGGCCACGCCGTGCCACCCCGGGGTCCCGCTGGCCACCCCGGGGTCCCGCTGGTCACTCTGGGGTCCCGCTGGCCACCCCGGGGTCCCGCTGGTCACTCGGTGGGTCCCGCTGGTCACCCTGGGGTCCCGCTGGTCACTCCGGGGTCCCGCTGGTCACCCCGGGGTCCTGCTCGTCACCCCAGGGTCCTGCTGGTCACCCCGGGCTTGTGGCAGCCCTGGCTGTGAGGGCTCTGACCTCTGTGCTTTAACCTTGACATGTCCCGTGTCACCGCTGGCACTGGACCCACATGGGGACCGGGGGGTGAAGGGTGATCCCAAATCCCCCCGGGGCTGGCAGCGCTGCCCGGCGCCATCTCCAGGGTCAGCTGCCAGGCTGGGAGTTATTTGGGGTTTGGGGACCGTGGGCTTGGGGGCTGTGGGCTTGGGGGCTGTGGGTTTGGGAATTTGGGTTTGGGACTTTGGGTTTGGGAATTTGGGTTTGGGGGCTGTGGGTTTGGGAATTTGGGTTTGGGGGCTGTGGGCTTGGGGGCTGTGGGTTTGGGGACTGTGGGTTTGGGAATTTGGGTTTGGGGACTTTGGCATGGGGAGACAGCTCGGGGTCAGTGTGGGGGATGCTGAGTGTGGGACCAGCTCCAAACTGGAATTTGGAGCCTCTCCCCAGTTCATGTGGAGCCACTCACAGGGAGAAAACACACAGGGATGAGGGGGGGCTGTCCTGGGAAGCTGCAGAGCCCCGGGATGGCCTTTTATTCTCATTAAAAGGGAAAAAAACAGGATTAGGTTTCAAGTCGGTGCCGTCCCATTAATAAACCAAGTTTGTCTTCGGCAAGGCAGCAAGACCTGATTTAAAAAGGAATGGAGATAGATGACCTATTTTAAGCTCTCAAGTTGGAAAATATCGACCTGGCTGCCTCCAGCCCTCCAGCGGCAGGGCCGGCTGTGCCAGCTGGGCCACAACGCGCTCCCAAAACCTGCCTGGTTCTCCCAAAACCTGCCCAGCTATCCCAAAACCTGCCTGGCTCTCCCAAAACCCTCCTGGTTCTCCCAAAACCCTCCTGGCTCTCCCAAAACCCTCCTGGTTCTCCCAAAACCTGCCTGGTAATCCCAAAACCCTCCTGGTTCTCCCAAAACCTGCCTGGTAATCCCAAAACCCTCCTGGTTCTCCCAAAACCCTCCTGGCTCTCCCAAAACCCTCCTGGTTCTCCCAGAACCTGCCTGGTTCTCCCAAAACCCACTTGGCTCTCCCAGAACCTGCCTGGTTCTCCCAAAACCCTCCTGGTTCTCCCAAAACCCTCCTGGCTCTCCCAAAACCTGCCTGGTAATCCCAAAACCCGCCCGGCTCAGGATGCCCCAGGTGTCTCCTTCAAAGGCGCCGCCGACCTCCTGCCCGGAGCTCCTGGAGCGGTCGCCTCCTTTCTCTGCAGCAGCTTCTCCCCAGGAGTTCATTAAGGCCTCGCTAATTGCCAGCCCGGCACACCTTGGTGTGGCGCAAGAGCTGCGGTGGTGCGGGCCGGCAGCTCGGTGCCACCGCGGCCGCGCCGGGGATCGGTCACATTCCCCACGGGTTCGGTGTCACCAGGGTTTGGGGAGGGGTTTTAGGGGTGGTTTTGGGGTGGCTTCAGGGGTGGAGGGTGTTGGGGTGTGGGGTCAGCCCCGGTCTTTGAGGTGAAGCTGGAGCTGGGCTGGCCTTGGGGAAGAGGGGACAAATTGTCCCAAAGTGACCAAAATGCGGCAGTGGTGACCGTGGGGGTGGCTCTGGTGGCCATGGGGGTGGCTCTGGTGACAGTGGAGTGGCTCTGGTGACAGTGAGGATGGCCCTGGTGACTGTGGGGATGGCCCTGGTGACAGTGGGGATGGCTCTGGTGACCGTGGGGTGGCTCTGATGACCATGGGGATGGCCCTGGTGACCATGGGGATGGCTCTCGTGTCTGTGGCGTGGCTCTGGTGACAGTGGGGATGGCCCTGGTGACAGTGGGGTGGCTCTGGTGACCATGGGGATGGCCCTGGTGACCATGGGGATGGCTCTCGTGTCTGTGGCGTGGCTCTGGTGACAGTGGGGATGGCCCTGGTGACAGTGGGATGGCCCTGGTGTCCATGGGGTGGCTCTGGTGACCATGGAGATGGCTCTGGTGGCAGTGGGGATGGCCCTGGTGGCCGTGGGGATGGACCCTGCTCTTGCCCAGTAGAATCCCTTTTCCAAAGGCAGCAGGAAGGATTTGGGATCGCAGGAGCCATCCCGGAGTAGAGAACAGGTTCCTGCCATAGCCCTGAGCCCCAGGCTCGTGTCCCCTTCGGTCACCAGCCAGGTCCCCATCGCCCCTCTGGTCACCCACCACCGGTGGCACCCCCGACCTGTCACCGCACACCCCGGGGTGCCCACGGTGACCGTCCCCCCCGCTGCCATCCCCCCAGGGCAACAGAGGGTCCCTTGATGGGGCCGAGCGCGTGGAGCAGCCCCGGGGCTGGTGGGACGGAGCCCGGTGGCTCCAGGGGACAAGGGGACAATCGGGCCATTGTGGCACATAGTGGCTCTTTCTGTGCCGCGCCGGGCGGGGGCCGGGCTGCGGTGCCAGCACTTTTCAGGGCGAAGCGTGGTCCCCAGCGGGGCTGGCGGTGACTGGTGTAGCAGCAGGGGCAGGACATCGATGTCCCCGGCCGGGGAGGGGACACGGACTGGACGTTTGGCCGATGGACGCGTGTGGGCTGAGGAAAAATGTTGGGCTGCTCCTAACGCCAGGAAAACGCTGCTGGAGCTCGGTGTCCCCAAAGCCGTGTCCCAAAGCCACCTCCTGTCCACGCTGTGGCTGAGGAGAAGCTCAGGACCCCTTTTGGCTCCTTATTTCCACCATCCAGCGAGGACTGTGGGATTTGTGCTCCCTCCCGATCCCTCAGACATCACCCCAAGGGTGTCCCTCACATCTGTGGGGGGGTCATGGGGGGTTCCCATGCCAGGCCCCCCATCCTTGAACGGGGCAGGGGCTGGAAGGAGCTGCATCCTCCCCCTGACCTTCCTGGGTCGGATTTTCCGCCGCCAGGAGCGGGAGCGGAGCGCAAGGTGCCTCTGGAGCCGCCGGAGGAAATGGCTCATTGTTAGCCCGGCTGAAAAAAACAGAGCCCCGAAAAACGGCCCTAATGAGGCCAGCTTCTATTTGAGGGATTCCATGGGAAAAACAGGAAACGGAATCCTGTTACTTTTCTAGGGCCCGCTGCCGATAACGGCGATTTTAGGATGGGGCAGAGGAGGAGGAGGAGGAGCTGGCGATGAAGGCAGCCCCAGCATGGCCTTCGTGGTCCCACTTCCTCCTGGGCTGGGGGATGAAAACTCCTCCTTGGAGTGGCTCTGGCTCCGTGGTTCCCGTCTTTGTGCTGACTCTGGTGTGTCCCCATCCTTGTCCCTGCCTCGGGGCTGCTGGCACTGGGAGTTGGGGACAATCCAGGAGGGACGAGGAGCTGGGAGAGCCGGGATGTGGGGATGGACGAGCACAGCGCCGTGGAGAGGGGTTTGCTGCCTAAAGTGTCCCCAAAACTGGCCCTGGCTGTCCTGGGATGTGTCCTGTGGATGTCCCACAGCCCTGTGGGTCTGTCCCCTGTCCCCACCACCTGTGGGGTTCGGGGGGGCTGGGATGGAGCCGTGTCCTGCCCTGGAGTTGTGACGGGGAGGATCCGTGGGCACGCTGTCACTTCAAGGCAGTGACATCGGCTGGTGACACCTGCAGGGCTGTTCACGGGGACAATCCAACAACTGCAGCCCAGGAATGCCACCGGGGGTGCCAGCAGTGGTGGGGACCGGCAGGAACAGCGCCACGTGGCCAGAGAGCCACAATGGGCACCAGGACTGGCGAGGAGAGGCCGGGAAAGGGAATGAGGCTCCTGGGTTCCCGAATTTCTCGGGATGTGGCAGCTGGGACCCCCTGTCCGGGCGAGCTGGAGCTGCTGCTTCCAGGGGTGTCAGGAATGAGACCCCTGTGGATCCAGGGACGGCATCTCGGGGTGACAGTGCCAGGAGGGAGCTGGGTTTGGTGACAGGACGGAGCCACTCGGAGGGCCAGGGCTGGATGTGGCTCCCTGACTGGCAGGGGTGGGATTTGGGAGCAGGGCAGCGCCCAGCCAGCCCTCAGTGCTGGATCTCCTGTGGCACCCCCGTCCTGGGCTGTCCCCAGAGCTGGCAGTGAGGACAAGGACACCCAGCCCTGGGCCCTGGTGGCTTTCCATGTCCCCCATGAGGTCCAAGAGGTTTCTGGGGTCCCAGTGATGCCGTGAGGGGCTCGGGGGGTGCTGTTGACAGCCAGGCCATGGGAAAAGAGGCTTTTGGGAATCTCCATGGATGCTTGGAGCAAGCCCTGCTGGCATCAGCTGAGAGCCACCCCAGCACTCCCACCCTCCCAGGGGTGGTGCCATCCTGAGGGATCCTGCCCGGGCTGGGACTTGGCACAGGGAGGCACCTGGGAGGTTTCTCTCCATCACCGAGGTGGTTTCCCCTCCTTTTCCCTCCTTTTCCCTCCTTTTTCCTCCTTTTTCCTCCTTCTCCCAGTGCTGCTGCTCCCACCTGGGATGTGCCTCCACTCCCAGGGCTCCCACGCTGCCTTCCCCCAGTCCCAGCTGTGTGGGATCGGACTGGGGGCATTCCAGGGGCCTGGAGCATCCGGGGGGGGCCATGCCAGCACCCCCTAAAATCCCTGCTGAGCTGCAAAGCTCCTCAGCCCCGGGTTGAGTTAAAGAGAATTAAAATGCTTTCTCCCGCCGATCCCTAATCCCAGAGGCCGGGAGGGACGCCCGGGTGCTCCTGGCGTGGTCACCTGTCCCCAGCCCCGTTCTGCTGTCACTTCACGCCCCCTCCCCCGGTTCAGGTCCCTCTGGGAGCATCCCCATCCTGCCCGGGGCTGGGGGCGGGGTGCAGGCAGCTCCTGCCTGCAGGGGAGCATTGATCTCGGCTCTTTTTGGGGGTGCAGCCCCCCCCAAACGCTGCCTGCAACCCGGGGAGGGCGTGTGGGACCCCCGACCCCCTTCCCCATCGCAGCTTTGCCATCAAAGGGCTGGAAATGGGTTATTGTCTCAGCAGGGCTTTCTCCTCCTCCCAAATCCCATTAAAACCTCATTTTTCTGACCCTAATCTCAGCTGGCCCTTCTGGGGGGGGGATTAGCGGCTGTGTCCCCCCGCCCCGCCCCGCCCCGCCCCGCCGGCTCCGTGCGGGAGAAGCGCGGCCGGAGGAGGGCGGCTGTGTCGCCGCGGTGGTGGCAGCGCTGCCTGTCGCTGTCGCTGTCGCTGTCGCTGTCCCTGCCCAAAGGGTGACGTTATCCTCGCCGCGTGCCAGGGCGATGGCGCCGCTGGCAGGGACGGCCGGTGACATGTCCCCAGCTGGGACCAGCGGCTGCAGCCCGGCGATGTCACCGCGCTCAGGGCAGGGAGGGGGTGGCATCGGGGTCAGATGTGGACATCCCTCAGTACAGGGAGCAGGGAGCAGTGTCCCCCCATCTGCGTGTCCCCGCGGCTGTGTGTCCCCCTGGCTGTGTGTCCCCATGGCCGNCTGCTGAGCTGCAAAGCTCCTCAGCCCCGGGTTGAGTTAAAGAGAATTAAAATGCTTTCTCCCGCCGATCCCTAATCCCAGAGGCCGGGAGGGACGCCCGGGTGCTCCTGGCGTGGTCACCTGTCCCCAGCCCCGTTCTGCTGTCACTTCACGCCCCCTCCCCCGGTTCAGGTCCCTCTGGGAGCATCCCCATCCTGCCCGGGGCTGGGGGCGGGGTGCAGGCAGCTCCTGCCTGCAGGGGAGCATTGATCTCGGCTCTTTTTGGGGGTGCAGCCCCCCCCAAACGCTGCCTGCAACCCGGGGAGGGCGTGTGGGACCCCCGACCCCCTTCCCCATCGCAGCTTTGCCATCAAAGGGCTGGAAATGGGTTATTGTCTCAGCAGGGCTTTCTCCTCCTCCCAAATCCCATTAAAACCTCATTTTTCTGACCCTAATCTCAGCTGGCCCTTCTGGGGGGGGGATTAGCGGCNATGGCCACGTGTCCCCAGGGTCATGTGTCCCCCTGCCCATCTTTCTCCAGAGCCTTGTGTCCCCCTGTCCGTGTGTCCCTCTGTCCGTGTGTCCCTCTGTCCGTGTGTCCCTGTCCATGTCCCCTTGTCTGTGTGTCCCCCTGTCTGTGTGTCCCCCTGTCCGTGTCCCCCTCTCCATGTCCCCTCTCCATGTCCCCCTGTCCNCTGTCACTTCACGCCCCCTCCCCCGGTTCAGGTCCCTCTGGGAGCATCCCCATCCTGCCCGGGGCTGGGGGCGTGGTGCAGGCAGCTCCTGCCTGCAGGGGAGCATCCATCTCGGCTCTTTTTGGGGGTGCAGCCCCCCCCAAACGCTGCCTGGAACCCGGGGAGGGCGTGTGGGATCCCCGACCCCCTTCCCCATCGCAGCTTTGCCATCAAAGGGCTGGAAATGGGTTATTGTCTCAGCAGGGCTTTCTCCTCCTCCCAAATCCCATTAAAACCTCATTTTTCTGACCCTAATCTCAGCTGGCCCTTCTGGGGGGGGGATTAGCGGCTGTGTCCCCCCGCCCNGTCCATGTCCCCCTGTCCTTGTCCCCTGTCCATGTCCCCTGTCTGTGTCCCCTCTCCATGTGTCCCTGTCCTTGTCCCCCTGTCCATGTCCCCTGTCATGTTCCCTGTCCATGTCCCCTGTCATGTCACCTCTCCATGTCCCCTGTCCATGTCCCCCTGTCCATGTCCCCTCTCCATGTCCCCCTGTCCTTGTCCCCCTCTCCATGTCCCCTCTCCATGTCCCCCTGTCCATGTCCCCTCTCCATGTCCCCATGCCGTGTCCCCCGGCCGTGTCCCTGTGCATGCCGGGAGCTCCCTCTGCAGCGTATTTAGGACACTCCTGTGCAAACGGAACGTTCTGGAAGGCGTCCAGGCCGCTCGCATTCCTCGGGGTGGAATCTGCCCCCGCCAGCGCCGCCTGACCTTTCCCGCTTTGGGCTGGGAACAATCCCCGGGACCGTCCCCTCCCTGTGCCCCCCGCCAGGGCTCGGGGACCCCTCCCCAGGCACCCCCCGGGCTGCTGGGGCAGCTGGGCACCACCACCAGGGGCTGAGGGAGGTGACAGGGTGACACCGTTGTCCCCAGCTGTGCCGGCAGCCCCGGCGCGATCCAGCCCCGTTCCCGGCTGGATTTCCCTCTGAGCCGGGAGGCGAAGCCCCCCTAGCGCTGCTCGCACCCCCGACCCTGCCTGGCTGCTCCGGCCGGGCGGCTCTGCCAGCTGGGACACACCAGCTGCCTGTCCCCGGGCCGGGGCGAGGCCACCGGGCTGTCCCCGGGCCGGGGCGAGGCCACCGGGCTGTCCCCGGGCTGGGGCGAGGCTACCGGGCTGTCCCCGGGCTGCCTCAGGCCCCTGGTGACACCGGGGTGGCCCCGGGGGTGCTGCTGGCAGGGCTTTGGCTCCCAATGTCTCCATCCCGGTTTGTCACGGCTGTGCCGGCACCGGGACGGTGCCCCGGGAGTGCAGAGGGGCCCCTGGGGACACTTTAGGTCCATGGGGACACTTTGGGTCCTTGGGGACACGGCTGCCACCAGGCTACGCCACCCAGCCGGCCTCGGGGCGGGTGCTGGAGCTGTTTTGGGGCAGATCCGCGTCACCCGGCGGGGACACTGGGGACATTCCTGCCACCGCAGCGTGCCCCCGTGTCCCCGCACTCCGTGTCCCCTCGCTGGTGCCACTCTGGAGGGGTGTGTGGCATCACGCTGGCGGGGTGGGGGGCAGCAGGGGTGCCCCACAGGCCCGCGGGGCTGCAATGCCAGCAATGCCCGGCATTTCCCGGCGCGGCCGCGCTCCCCCCGGCTCCAGCACGGCAGGAATGCGGCCGGGACCCCCTCGAGCGGGGACAGGGACAGGGACAGGGACAGGCAGGGCGGGAGGGGACAGCCCAGCGGGACGCTGCCATCCCCAGCCCCAAGCCGAGCTGGGCTCCCCGAGGTGCCGCTTT
>VYZP01033791.1:0-32440 GCA_013400635.1 Hypocryptadius cinnamomeus
CCAATAAACATTCCTTGTTCATTTTATTATTTAACATCATCTGATCCTGCACTCTGGAAGCAGAGTGATTTTGCAGTGCCCATAAATCACATCACAAACTAGACTGAAATAACTTTTTTTATTATTATTATTCCTGTTATGTTTTACAGCCTATTATTGCAAGCAGCTTATCCTGCCACATATAAAGTCTAGATGAATTAACAAACAAACAAAAATCCCCAAAAGCCAAAAAGAAAACAACAGAAGACCCAGGTACCACCTGTAGCTCGTACTACTGGAAGTAAGGGCTGAGGAAGTTGCAAGGAGGCAGCTCTTGCTGGAATTTCTACACTGTCACCTTCACTGGAGTATTTTCTGCTTTGTGCTGGCCAAGGAAATACGAATCATCTCACACAGTATTTCATCAACTAAAGTGTGCAGGTCTGCATGGTTCAGAACCATTACTGCAGAAACCAGAAGTGAAAAAGGTTTTCTGTTGATCTCCCTAGATCGTCTGAAAAATAAACTGTATTAAGACAGCGGTTCCCTCCCAGTTTAAGGCAACAAAAGTTAAACTGGGAGCCTGCAATACCAAATTAAAAGGCTAAAACTAAAACAAGGTATCATGGATAACAAAGAATTAAGGGAAAAAAAATCCTCACACCAAGAAACCACTTGGTATCTCTGGCTTGTTAGATCACAAACTGAAGCCTCATGCAAAGGGATGGAAAAGGCTTATTCACACTCAATTCTCTTGCAGTTTTTGTTGTTTACAAGTGACATTTCTCTGCTTCTCTGTATTTGTGCTCAGGACAGAGCCTTGCCAACAATGAAGTGGTTTAAATGACTATGCAGGGTTTCACTGGAAACAATAAAATTCCAATGGGAATCCACATTGGGCCACTAGAATATCTGTGCTTTAGCTCTGTCCTGGAGCCTCTTGGCAGATGCCTGGATCTGGAACCCCTCACAGGTATCCAGGGGGGTACAGTACAGTATAACCAGCAATCAGCCTCAGAAGTTCCTGTCCCCCTGGGTAAGGACCACTGTCCATGTCCAGAGCATCTCCAGAAGAGCACCCAGCGCAATGCCACCCTCACGGCCATGGCTGCACTGGAAACTCGCCCTGATGAATCCCAGGTGGCTGAATGAAGGGAAGGAGCAGGATCCCATCCCCACAGGGACACACACCAGCTCAATCCCCAAGGTAAGAGCTTGTGGCAGGCAACCTTCATGTTTAATTCCTGTGAGAAACCACCCTTCCCTGCTGCATGGGAATGACTGAAGATAAAGCTGTTACACTTGGAGATGAGAGCAGCCAGGCTTAAGTCACTAATGTCACATCAGCACCAGCCTGGTGGCTTTTGAAGCTGGCACTGTGGAGAGAAGGCTCAGGAAGGTGCAGAACCTCCAGGAGGCTTGTATCAACAACTACATTGGAGTTAGTAGCTGAGGAAAAGTGGGAACAGCACAGGGATAGAGTGTAATTGGATCCTGGCTTGGAGAGGAAAGACAAGGCTGTGCTCTGTATGTAAACACACATGGAGGAAAAGCGAAAGGAAAGCCAAAAAAACCTTGTCAGAGCTGACCATACTTGCTTTCCACAGCTGAGGTTTCCAGCCTTTTTTATTACAAAACAAACAAAATAAATACGAGCAGAGCAGAGGATTTCTGTGAGCGCAGTGGGTGTGGGAGCAGGACACGTATGACATAAGTTGGTGGCACAGCAGGGCTGTGAATCATATGGTAATCAGAGAAGTTCCTGCCCAAACAATGCACACAGTGTTGGGCTACAGGTTGTGTAGGCAACAGCCCTGAGCTCAGGGACTGAGAGCTGGAAAAGCCCCCAAAAGAGTCTGAAGAGCAAAAAAAAGTGGGAGAACCTGGGCTCTGGAATGGTCACACTTTGTCTCCCTGAACACAAGAACCTCAAATCTACAGAGAAAACTCTGGTTCCTACTTTACCCCACCATCCCTCTCTGTTGAAGACTTGCCTCAGAACTTCGTAATGAGTTAAATAAAAAAGATTTACTCAGGTGCTTTTGAGCACCACCAAGCTGTTATTTACTACATTAAACTGCTGAACAGCCTGACTAGAATTACCTATCCATTACTAAAATAGTTTTCCAATTATTTTTCAGCAAGATAAAAAAGGCAGCAAGAACTCCTGAGTCAAGCAGGAGGTGCTGAGCCAACCTAGAATCCATCTCTGACTGGGATCTGGAAAACCAGTACTCAGGAGAAAGACAAGGGCCTGAAAGTCACCTAAAAATAACAATTCAGAGAAGAGAAATGTAGTAACACAACAAAATGCAAAGAATACGCAAGCTTACCCAGCAAATGCCAGAGCAGGAGACCAAAATAAATCACAGCTGAAGCAAATCTAGTGAAAACCACAGGCATAATAAAAACCAGACAGTAAAATACAACGTAGATGGATCGCTAGCTCCGAGTTTTCTCTGGTAATGTTTCCAGTAAGGCCTAGAAAATAAATCTCATGGTGGAAACGATAAGAACTTCTGCATTACAGAGCCCTTCTGAGTTACAAGGCTGTACAGATGTACAGATGCATGAGACTGAGAAGGAAACAGCATAGTCTGCAATTTCTACAAAGCTATGTAGTTGCAGTTTCTCTGGAATAACATCTGTGTGCACCAAGGGAAGGTAGGAAGGAAATATGCTCCTTAAAAACACACTCCACTTCTTTTTCCAAGCAAAACCAGGTACACACTCCAGCTCTGTTAGCCCCACTGTAAGGCCAGTGTGATCACAGCCCCCTGGGGCTCCAGGCTCTCTTATTTTACATTCAGCAGTCATGGGAGACCTACAGGAAAAGGCAGGTCCAGAAGGCTACAAAAGCAAACAAATCCCAAATTATGCTCTTCACAGCAACCCTGCCTTTCCCTAGGAGAGGTTGTGGGACAAACTGGAGTTGGATCCACTGCACTGACCACACTTTGTCAGGAGAGACACTGCCCAGGATGAGGGATACTCATCTGCCAGGGCTCTCAGGGAACAGGCAGGACCAATTTCTATTGAGAGCAGTCGATTCTGCTGAACTGAAAAAACATAATTCTCTGTAAAGCAGCACCCTTCTCCTCTCCTTAGGCCCTCTTCCTTACACCTTTTTTTACTTATTTCTTCTCCCATGGTAACCCAGCTGAACAGCTGTTTAGCAGGGTTCTTCTCAGACAGAAAGCTCTTTCAGACAGAAAATTCAGTGTCTTGCACTGTGAGTCTTAATAGATAGAAACAGTGCCCAGAGGTGAGCTTCGGATTTGGGAGAAGGCTTATGGTGGGCTGGTTCTGCTTTGAGTGCATAATAGCTCATCATATAAAGAGAATCACAGAATCATTAGGGTTGCAAAAGACCCCCAAGATAATTAAGATTAAACACCCCTGTGCCCACTGAACCATTTCATGAAGTGCCACATCTACTCCTTCACATTCCTTCTCCACTGTAACAATGGAGTACACATTAAATATTCTGCCTAAACGATCCCAAATGGAAGCATGGACATATTTAAGTAGCCCTATTAATTGCCAGACAGCCAATGCTGAGGAGACTCCCATGTGTAACAAAGGTACCAGAGATTTCTCCTTTGGATGCTGTGACGCCAGGTACTTGCACAACTTATGGCCAACAATCAGTGTGAGCAAAAGGAGCCTGAGACTCAGACACTGTTCTGGCAGATGAAAGGCTTTACAAAAAAGCCCAGGCAAGAGCTGAGCTATGCAGGCCACGCCAGTATCTGCAGACATGGTTATTAAAGCTACAGCAGCCTCCAGATCTCTTACCTTAAAGCAACAACAGTGAGAATGTGCCAGGCAATTTGGGGATTGTCACTGGCCAGACAAAACCAGGGTGAGTTAAGGTTGAAAGTGCAACCTTTCCTCTCAACACCAGGAGAATCCCCCACCTCCCAGTTCAGCAACAGGATCCTTCATCCACTGAGCATTCAGCCAGTGCTGTGCTCCGAGGGCAGGTACTGCCAGGATAATACATCAAACTTGCTTTTGGTGGCCTGTGTTCACTTCTGCCTCACTTACACATTAAAACTTGGGAAAACCTTGGTGAAACCAAGTGAATTTCCCAGTAAACCATCTGCTCATCCTGCAGAGACTGAGAGTCTGGGTTGGATTCGTGGGAGGAAATGGTGAGAGGCTTGCAAAGCCAGCCTTGCATAACCTTGCTGACATCAAAGACCTGCCAGGGGTTTAAATCAGATCAAGATTTGACTGTGCCGCATTTGCACTAGAAACAATCAAAACTCAGATATCCTCAGAAGCAATTTTTGATTCATGTTTACATTTACACCAAGAATTTTTCTCTGCAGTTCCAATTTCATTATTTTTTCTAAAGCAGACCAATTTAAGATAAGATTATTCATATTTAGTAGATCACTTTATAGGTCTTCTAAAGCAACTGCTTAAAATGCCCGAGCCCATGCAGGGAACACCAGAATATTAAACATCAGACATGTTCAGTGAAGCATTTCTATAGAGAATTAAGAATAGATAAGAAGGGTATGAGGAAAGAGGATAAAGTGCAATCAGCAGGAGGGAGGAAAACCCAACCTACTACTTGCTGGGGTTTTTGAGAGTCAAATAACTGGCCTGAATGAAACCACAAATACCTGTTCACTGTGTTACGTTTTGCATCCTGAATAATACATACACCTCTCCTGCACATTGAAAATAAAACTCACTGGAGCTGTCATGGTTACTGTGCAGATGGAGAGTGTCAGGATTAAATGACATCCTTAGGTTACACCTGGAAAATGTGCAGAGGTGTAGCTTGTAAAGGAAATAGTTTTGTATTTTAGCTGTTGTCCCAATTCAAGAAAAGCATGGAGTGCATCTAGAGGATGTTTCAGTGTCTGCAGAGGGAGAGACAGCCAACCTAACCCAAGCATCACAACAGCTCCCAACCTTGGATTCACAGGACAGGCTGCATAAGGCACATACTGAAAAGAAATTCACAGCATGTGTGTAAAGGTAAAGACATATTATTACAAAATAGAAATATATGTACTTTAGTGGAGCTGAAGTGACTGATACCCACAGGATTAAAAGTATAGTTTACTTGGGGTCACTTTCTGCAGTGACAGAAGTTCAAAAATGCCTTTGTTCTTAGTCAACTGGCTAAGACAAATTTTTTCAGATGGAACAGATATGAACAGCAACAAGGATTAATTACAACATAATTAATTAATGGTAACGTCTGGATGAAATGATAAACCAGTGGAAAGATTAAAAAAACCCCTGAAGTGTGATACAGATCCTTGGTAACCAGATCCATTTATTACCATTAGCACCCAGAGCCAGTACTGCTGTTTCTCTCTGTGCCATATAAAGTTATAATTAATTATGCAGCACAGCCGTTGACACCTGAGATCGATTCCCAATTCTGCTCTTCCAGGACCAGACTCCATGAGAGGAGAGAACTTTGGAGACACCTGATACTGCCTCAGCATCTGCTACGTTGGCACAGTGTGTGCTGGAACACAGTGATCCCCTCCCCTGACACAGCACAGACACAGGAAAAACGGAGGGAAAAAGGTGCATTTAATTTTTTAAAAATGCAGCACTTCAGAGTTATCACCTATATTCAGAGTTGATCACCTTCAGAATTGATCACCTGTATTTTATGGGTAAAACCACAAAGGCACAAGGAGCTCACAGACTCGTGGCAAACTCTTTGACTGTGTCCTACTTTTAGCATGAGCTTCCTTTTTGGACTGCAAAATTCCTGGAGTTTCTCAGACAAACGTGAGCAGGTTGTGCTGCACAGCACTGACATGAGGCACTTTCTGCAGTGGGAGATCCAACCTTCACCTCAGACAGTCCCCAAAAGGAGTAATAATAAAAGGGCTGCAATATTAAACCAGCACAAATTGATAATGAACTGCAGGTTTGTTTTGAACTGAGCTCACTTTTAAATGGTGTCCCCTCAACTAAGTGACTCAGGGGATGGGTTTGGAATCAGGAATGGTTTGAATTGCTATGTTCTGGATTTCATTATTCCCCTCTGGGCAAGTGGATGCATTTCAGAGCCTGAGCCTTCATTTGGAGAAATCCTGCTATAGCTGGAAAAGCAGGAATCAAACCAGCCAGGATGGGATACATACTCTGAGTCAGCATTCAAATTCCTGTTCCACTGCAGCATTTACTGAGTCTGGAAAGGATGAGAGGAAATAAAAAAAGAGACAAGAGGCTTTCCTTACACTGCCAGCAGCACACAAGCACATGTGTGCTACAGGAAACAGTCTTGGGCTCCACTTTTCAGAAAGTTTCCTTTCTACATGAAGCAGCTCATTGTATAAAATCACAATTCTATTCCTGTTCCTGGTTTATTCTGTGCCTCACCTTCCTACCAGCTGGTGGCTGCAACTGCTGCTATCTCATCTGCTAGGGAGAGTGAGTGTTTTGCCTTTTGACAGGAGACGTGTTGCTGCAAGTCTGATATATTTAACATTCTTTCTACCTGGTTCATCTACTAACACACAATAATTAGCTTCCAGAAACAATTGGCAGGGCTCAAAGGACTCCTCCACTGAGATTTGTAACCAGAGTTTTGAGTCTGAGCAAACACAAAGGGAAGGAAAAAAAGAAAAAGAAGAAAGGCAGAGCGTGTGTTCAAGATGAGACTTGAAGCAAAAGCCTCAGCCCAGTGCTGAACCCCAGGTGATAATAGTGAAGGAATGCACAGAAGCAGAAGGTTAAATCTGCAGCACCAGTGGACTCAAATGTGATTGCAATTATGGGGAAGATGTACTTCTACTCCTCACAGCTCTCCTTTCTCTTGGCTCACTCCCAGCAAGAGTCATAGAGGTTTTATGGGCCACTCATATTTGAGACCAAAAATTAATGGAGATACTGACACACATAGCATACATTAAAGTAATTTGATTTAAAGCACAACTATTAGTGCTTTTCTTTCTCCAGCTACCTGCCTAACTAAGGAGACAGCAATTAAAAACCAACTTGTTGATCCTTAAGGACTAAAAGTAAATAGACCTATGTCATAGAATAATAGAATTCCAGAATGGTTTGGCTTGGAAGGAACCTTAAATATCACCATAGTTCCATCCCTTGCCCTGGGTAGAGACACCCTCCACTACACCAGGCTACTCAGAGACCAATCCAGCCTGGTCCTGAACACTTCCAAGTATAGGGATGTGTGTCATTTAAAATAGAGGGGGGAAAGTATCTATTTTGGGAGAGGTGAACACAGAAAGAACATTCTCAAGCACTCAAAGGCAGAGGTGGGAACATGAGGTGGTGAGACAACCCCCAGGTCATGATTTGTACAGTAAAAGGCCAAACTAAAACAAAAACTCTGGCTCAAAGGGATCACCACTGGGGCAGGTCCAAAGGAGAGATTTCAAGAAGTTCAGGCAAGGACAGATCCTGCTCAGGTAGAGCTGTTAGTGCTGCTGGTGGAGCTTGACTTGGAAGACAAAAGTGAAGATGATTCCAAGGTTCAAAGAACAGATTAAGAAGCAAGAGATCTTGGTCTTCCCCCACCTCAGACATGGTTTCATCTCCCACTCCATCACAACTTGCTGAATTGTCAAAACTCTTTCCACACAGCACCTCACACTGAAAACAGCAAATGGCCCTTGAGAAGCAAGAAATTCAGGATCTGGCTTTGTCTTTGTCTGGCACTTCATGTTTTCATTTGTGAAGTAGAGGCAATAAACATCTCTGTTACTTCAAAGCGCTGCAGTGCTTTGAGCTCCTCCTCACAGAGAAAACAGTAGGTACAGTTATGATCTGCTATGTGATCACTTCAGGAACAGCACAAGCTTTGCTCTCGCAGATTTACAGCTCCTTTACAGACCATTCATTTTATTTTTTGTGTTACAACTGAAGGAGCTGATGACTAACTTGCTGAATATAGAAATGCTACTGTACTCCTCGGAGTATTCTTTCCTGCATCACTTTCCCCACCCCCAGACATATGTTAGTAGTTAGAATCAGCTTGCTGAAGCTCCAAATTTGACAGAGAAAGGGGGAAAATGGGAATAAGATATTTCTGTTCAGAACAAAACAGGATACCTAAAAAGACTGCCCTTGTCTCTCTAGCTACATACACACACACACTTTTTCCCTCTATATGAGATTTTTAGTTAAGGCCAAGGAACTTCTAACCAGCTGAAGCAATAAATATTTCAAATGGCCCTCACTATGTATAACTGTCCCTGAATAAAAATAATGACTAAACAATGAAAGAACCCAGATTTTGGTAATGCACACACACTGTGCATTCATATGGATCACAAGGAGTTATCTCTTAGAATATCCCGAGTTGGAAGGGACCCACGAGGATCATCCAAGTCCAGCTCCTGATGACAACATCAGCACAGTAACTGTTGTAGTTTATCCCGTGTCTGGTTGGTGTAGTGGCATCATCACTGGAAGGCTGAGCCCTGTATCTGAAGTAGAACAGCATTTCCTAGCAGAATTTCTGAGGAGTAACACACAGAAGTAGTAAATGGAAAGGGACAATGCTAGCAGTGGGTTTGCCAATGTCCAAAAGACAACAGAAAAAAGTTTCCTGCTCCTTACGTCTCTCCTGGCAGAGAGAAGAAGAGGGCAGAAGGTAAGGGAGCAAGCAGAGGAAAGAGCCACTGACCACCCCAAGCCAAGGCCAGGGATGCAGAGAGCCGAGGAGGCAAAGGAGAAGAAAGTGTGGCTGGTGGTGAACATGTCACCCAGGCAGGGAATTCCATCTGGGAAGAGCTCATTCCAGCTGTCATCGCTGTGCCAGAGGAAAACACCCTAGTGCTCCCAAGCAGCAGAAGGCACAGCCAGCCCTGTGTGTCCGTACCCATCCCCTGGGAGCCGGGAGCCGATGGGAAGCGATGCCGCAGCGGTGCCCACGGTGAGAGCGGCTCCTATCTCAGCCCTGCCCCAGCAGCAGAACCCCCAGGAGGGCTGGCACCCTGCCCACAGAGCACTTACTCAGCCAATTCAATTTATGTTGTCGTGGAGTCACAGCACAGAGCCCACGGGACAGCCCAGCTGCCCTTGGTTATCGCGGCATTCCCCTTTGGAGCAGTGTCGGTGACGGGGTGCAGGGCGGCACGGAGAGGATAAGGGAAGCTGGGACAGCCTGGATAAGTCAGGCACTCTGCTCCCACTTCCAGAATTGGGCCTGGGAATAGAATTGTCACCTTGGCTTTAATTTGCACACGAGACTGACTTTCCCCGTGGGAAGCAGCAAGGCTGAAGTGAAGGGTTGAACAAATCCAAAAATACTACAGGCTTTTCAAATTTTCAATTCTTAAGTTAACCAGAATTATATCAGTACTCTGGAAGCTTTGTCATGGCACATGTATTTTTGTTTTGAAAGAACAGAGCAAATACATTCAGCTCCAGCTCACGAGTTTTCCCACATTTGAAGTGCTTGGCAGCACTTAAAATAATAAAAATGCTGCTGTACGTGTTCCTGTGTTGGAATTACCCAGCACAGGAACAGCAGGGAATTCTTGGAGTTTCAGCAACACTAAATCTCACCGTTTTCATTCCACCAGGACTGCTTCCTAAAAACCCAGCCATCTCCAAGTTAATGCCCCAAAACAGAAGTATCCTAAGAAAATAACCTGGAAAGGTTGAAATCCCACACCCACATCTCCCTGGATTTTAGATCCTCCATCTGAGATGCCCTGAAGCTTCATGTTGTAAATACAATGTCCTGCTAACCACAAATCATGACCACAACATCAAGAACTTCTCTGCCATGGCTGAGGCTTCATCTGGCAGAAAGCTGTAGATAAGCCATGAAATGCTGACATGGGAAAGGGAATGAAACTGAAATTCCATTCCTGGACTATCACAGGTTGGGAACAAAACCCTGGAAGGTTCATCAGCACAGGGAATGGAGCTTGGCAGATCTCATGTGCTTATCACAGATTAA
Organism: Hypocryptadius cinnamomeus; assembly: GCA_013400635.1. NCBI lineage: Eukaryota > Metazoa > Chordata > Aves > Passeriformes > Zosteropidae > Hypocryptadius > Hypocryptadius cinnamomeus. The sequence goes on from VYZP01033791.1 coordinate 9,905, forward strand.
AAAAAAAAATAAAAATCTGTTAACCCTTCAGATTTTTTCCCTCCAGAAATTTAAATGCTCCTAGTTAAACAACTCACTTTGGTATTTCCCATGCAATATGATTACAGCTTCATAGCTGTCGTTTCTCACATGTGGTTTCCAATGTGCTGTTTTGTTTACAAAGGACAATTTGATCCAGCTTTCAGATCAAACCCAGTGTGTGGCAAGTTAAAAGCCATGACTTTTTAGGCTGACTTCTTCCTTACTCTACAGAACAGAGCTCAGGATTTGCCTGCTCTAAATAAAGTGCCCAGAGAGGTCTGATTTCAGGACTTCAGCTTATTTAGCTGGCAGAAATACCGACTTTTTGCTGATACTGTTTTCTAGAAAAAAGGCTCAGCTGACTGCTGAGCGCTGCAGAGATGCTCGTGAAAACTGTAAACAAGTTAATCACTGGGAGTGCAGTAATTGCAACAGCACAGCACTAAATATGGGTTAATACACCCTGCTAGGACTCCAGGATAAATCTGCCTGCAAGGAACTCCAGGGCACCCCAGCTGTCCTTTCTCAAATATTCAGGTCAACTCTACGTGCTGCAGCATAGGAACACCTGGAATCTGAGAGAAACACAAATATTTAAGAAGGGGGAAAGATGTTCAGAATTAATTGGGAAGTTAACTGAAGTTGAAAACCTCCAGGAAGATTCGTTTTTCTCTGCTGTTTCTGAAGCTTCTAATAGCTTTTCTTACAATTACAGATCAGAAGGACCTTGGAAGCCTGGGACAGCATTTTTGGGTTTGTGAACTTTAGTGCATACATGGAGAATGAGCTAAGGAGCTGTATTCCACTCTTGGGTACTCCAGGGTAGAGAACAGAAAAGGGAGGAATATCCAGGGCTGTGGCCCTTCAGGACTGACTTCTGAGTCAGTTTAGATCCAGATTACTCTATAGATTTTATGACAGAAAGGGAAAGCTTGCTTGAGAGCTCTTACAGCATCTCTCTGACTTGAGCTCCGGGGCATTACTGCTGTATCAATCGTCTCTCTAATTACAGTAATTGGAACAGACAAAACTCACTGGGTTTCATCTTCATCTCAGCTCAGGATTTCTCTTCTGTTGAGGAGACTTTTATGTTTCCAGCAGTGGGGCTTTCATTGTTGGAAACATAAAAGTCTTGCTTTCCTGCAAGTCTGCTTGACAGAGCAAGACATCCACTGTCAGGAAATCCTTTGGTATTCAACTTGAAGTTCCCTTTTGCATCCTCTTTCCTCTGCCAATTACCTCTCCAGAGTGTGCTAGGCAAATCCTTCACCATTTACATCTTTCAAATAATATGACATAATTAACTCCAGGGGAACAGCTTTCACCAAACTATCTGTATTTATCTCTTTTAATCTTGTGCTATTAATTTAACCCCTCCAGCCAGTCCCTGAGTTGTTTGGGTTGCTTCCCTGTGAGCTCCTGCCAATTTGTGAGCTTTTTTCTGGTGACTCAATTGCATAAAGCTCACAGCAATGTGGTAGGTGTGGTCTGGGCTGAGCCACAGGCAGAGATCTCCATGGTTAAAGTCCATTCTGAACCATGAAGGATGACAGCACATTAAAATATTTTGGAAGTGGAAGCTAATTCCCATATGTGTCTCTGAGAAGGGAAGTGTCTGGCCTGTTCTACACATTAGAAACAACAAAACATTTTACCTCTGGCCACAAAGGGAGAGTCAGCGTGAAAACAGTGCCTGAAATTCAGCATTTCACCATTAGTCTTTGACTTTAGACCATTTCCATTGGTCCATAAAAGAAACTGAAGGAGCTCCAGAGAAAAAAATTTCAGAAAGACACGAATTTAGCCCCAGTTGTCCTGTAATTCTGCTTCTGGCACTCTGGTCATGCATTATTGTATTGGCTCTGCTGCTGAGTACCATTGTGCTTCCCAGGGCTCTGTTTTGATACTTGACTTGCCTCCCTCATTCTCATCCATCTGAAACTGGAGTCTGAACCTCCAGCCCTCCCGAGCCCAATCCCCTTCAGCTTTGAAGCCAAATGTCAAAATACCCAACATCAAAGCACAAGCCTGAGAACATGCCACACCTCCGAAAAGCCACAAGTGCCTCTCCAAAACTACAAGTCAGAGGTGTAGATTTGTAAAGAGGACTGAACATAAAGCAGTTCAGTGCAGGATCCTCGTATTTGGGGGGAAAGCCCTGTAACATTATGAAGTGTTGGCACTATTCAACTCGTGCTTCATACGTTTCAGCAGCACTGAGCTGTTGTTGGTCTTGACAGACCGAGCAATGCCAAGTCCTCAAGGAGTGCTGCAAGGAAACTGCTGCATGCCTGGCTGGAGAAGAAGCAGCTGTAGACTGAGACCAGAGACTAAAGAGAACGTGTTCCATCTTGATTTTTGTTTTTTAAAGCCATTTCTACACCTTCTACAAGCAGCTTGTTTCCCTTGCGCTCTCACTCACGTTCTGAGAATGGCTCTTTTTTGTGCCTGGATGTTGTTGGGCCATGACTACTTCTGTAATCTGTCTTTTTTCCAAGAAGTTCGGCAGAACTTTCTAAAAACAATACAGATATCACAGTCTGTCTCACCATGTCAGTGGCAGCTGCAGATGACTCTGGTTTAATGTACCTTTGATCTGCTAAATAGATGGGCATATCTACATGCTTGAGAACTAATTTTATTCAAATTCAGTATCTGAATAACCTGAAGCAATCCATAAGGCACGTGTGCACTTCGCATCCCCTGCCTGTACAAATTTGGGAGCTCAGACAAGATTTAAGGCTTCCAAAGCCAGCACTTCTCCAGTCATACTCCCTTCCAAAACTCCTTGAAGGTGGAGAGACACCAAAGTGTGGGACTCACACAGTGCTGACTCTGTTCTCTGAACAGATTTGCATTGACTGTGGAAAAAGTCTGGACCTTCCTCCAGCACTACACATGGAAAGCTGTAAGAAAATACAGAAAATAAATGGGAGGTGCTTGAGAGATCCTACAAGAAAATATCTCCCAGAAAGGCAGACTCTCCTGATGACACAGCATTTCCAACCCAGGCAAAAACAAGACACTTGTACAGACATGTAAATTAGAGCATAAGTGATAAATATTTTCAATTCTGCTTCCTCCCAGGTATTCATTAGGCCTGTACCCAAACAGAGAAGAACTTTTGAGGGGAGATTTCATTTCTCCTGGAACCTAACCTTTCCCTGGGGACTCTGCTTCACAAACTCGAATACAAAACCTCTATTCATTAACCTCTCTTACTTGCTTTCCTTGAGGGGTCCATTCCCTGCTCAGCCCTTTACTCCAATTCCCCCTCCTCTTCCTTGCACTGTCATTCCATGAGCCATGTTCCTTCCATTCTGTGATCCCTGCAGTACAGATTTGATGTGCTTGGCGTAGAGAGCCGATGTCTGTTTAGATTAAAACCATGTTGTAATTTCCAGGGAAAACATACAAAGCCACGGCCGAGCGTGACAGGAGAAAGCCATTCCCAGTTTTGGAAGCTGCAGGATGTCCCTCCTGGGAGCAGCTCAGCCTCGTGTTTATTACTTTAACCAAAAAGAGGGGAAATGGCTGAGGTTTTGCTGGGCTCCACACTCAGAGAGGCCAGGGCTCATCCCCCCAGCTACGCCGGGGTGAGCATTTTACACATGCTCTCATTCCTACTTAATGGGTCTTCCATCCTTTCAAACAACCCCCTCCACTCAGGCAAGCATATGATTTATGGGAGCCCAGCAGAAAGGAATGGATTACAGGGCCAATGAATGAATCAAATGAACCCAAGAGAGGAGATCATATCATCAGCTGCACGGGACTCACTTTTTGAAATGGCATTTCTACTACTTAGGTCTTTGTGCATGGTCACACTGAGGTTTCAAAGAGCCAGGATCCAGACAGATACTGATTTGTTTTAAAAAAACTCCAAAACCGTGGAATTTTTTAATGTGGATCTGCCCCCACTGACATCTTTCATCAGTGTTGTCTCCATCCAAATTAACTGCCACTGATGCAAAAACTTCCGTGACAGCCTCTACAGAACTTGGGACAGAACAACTTCGGGAGCATTTCCCTCTCAAATACACCTATGGCACCAGGCAGTCCTAACAGAACACTTCTCTTGGAAAATATCCAGGGCTGTGAAGTTCTGCTGTGAAGTGCTATCTGCTCAAATTTTTCCCTTTTAGTCATAATATCAGCCTGAACCTCTAAGCTGGTTTGTACCCTAAGCACAGCCTGGAGAGGTTGGGATACCTGGAGACTCCAGCAAGAACAGCAGACTTTGCCCCAGATTTGCATTCCAGCAACTCTGTGATAAAAGCTTTGCCTCTCCCACCAGCCCAAAGAAGCTCTTTCAATATCATGGCCTATTAGGTTTGTGTCTCAGCAGTAACAAAAATCCCAACACATGCATTTTCTCATCCCACTCTTTATTTTCCCAGTAAACCTTTGTGGTTTGTTTCCTACAGCTTATGATGAAGCAAATCATAATTTACACACACACACAGAACCAGTGGTTGGGCTGGATTTGCAAAATCTTATCCTGCACATTTTGCTTTTATGTGATCAAAATTATAGATGGACTTGACTCAGGTCTAACGTTATTTAAAAATTAAAGGCAGTTTTGCTTGAGAGTGGTGGTTTTAACATAGTTTAATTTATGACTATTTTTGAATACTGAATGCATATGGGAGAGAATGGAAATAAGTCTAACTCTATCAATTTACTTATTGAGCTATGCATACAACTTCAGGCTTACTATCAAATTGTTTTTACAACATGAAAAACTGGTTTGTTTTGATTGAAAGTTTCTTTAGCGTTCATATTAAATGCAGGCAAATTAAATATTTTAATTCATATTGACATTAAAATCTTTGCCTTTTAAGTCTAAAATGGAAATGTTTTAAACTTTCCAAATTTTAATCCTACTTACTAGGCCAATGCTCTGAATTTGATGAATACCCATTTTAAGCTAAAATTAAATTGTACTTTTGGGGAATGAAATATTTGATTAATACTTCCTAGTGTTCCCTCAGTATTTATTTCTTCTCTCCTGCCAAAGAAGGGTCACCAGAGGCAATGAAGAGATTTAGCTGAGAATTAGTTTAAGATAATTATTCTACGTATTTCAGGCTCTTTCTACATACAGGAGAACAAATATTGTGGAAACAGAAGTTGTTTTGTGTGTATAATTTGAGAATATATTTTGTAGAATGAGTGAGTGGGACATCATTCCATTTGGATAATGCCTACAGATCTAAATTCATTAAACTGGCTTTTTTATTAGTACTACTGAGAGAAATATTCTCTTTGAGCAATGCCTTGTGTTCATCATACCTAAATACTTCCCAAGACTTCATCTTTTCGCTGCCCAAACGCTAGAGTTGTTTTTACTTTACCCAGCCTTCTGAGAGTCAGCATTTTGCTATCAATCAGATTTACTGCTAGCTACCAGCCCTGAGATGACAAAACCTGCTTCTATTCCTGACTAATATAATTGATTGGACCCTGCTCTGCATTTTATGCCATGTGGAAAAATAAGTGGCTAAGAGTATTTTTCCCCTTTCTCTCCCCACAAAGCCTGACATTTCATTTCATCCAAGCCTTTTATTGGTTCTCACATCTGGATTATATAAATTTAAAGCACAGTTTTCAATATCTCAGATGCTTAAGGTTACCATATTTGACAAATCCTATTCGCCAGGCTGTCAAATTAAATTAACATGGGCAATGGAGGGGGAACAAAAGAATAAAGAGGCTGAGTTTGATTCCCTTGTGTTCTCAAAGTGAGACAAAATTAACCCCTCTGAAGGGGAAGCACCAGCCCTGACAGGCAAACCTGCCAGCGTGGTAACTGGCAATGTGACAGAAATCCAGGAATTTTGTTGGCTGGCATCCCAAGGATCAAGTGGCCTTTTTTGTGCCATCAACTCAAGTTTTCCAGCAAACACACCAGGTAGGATCAATCTCCAATTCATAAACTCATTAGTGGGCCACAAAGACTAGCTGGTCCCATATATTTTTAGCATCCCAAGGGATGCTCTTCATATCACTCCTTTAGAGATTCTTCCTCTGCAGCTGCACACACAGAACCTTTTTTAATTTGTGCTCCAGGGTGGGTTTTGGGTGTACACCACACTTCAGCAGCCAAATACTGTGGGGAGCACTTACCAACAGCCAAGAAAAAGGAACACAAAGCCCAGAAAATTAGTAAGGATAGAAGGAAAAGTCAGGGCACCGCTCTGCTTAATTCCTAACAAATGCTTCAATCTGGTGTAGCGCTGCTTAGACTTACAGGTGAGACTAACTCAGAACAGCAATCCTGCACGGGACTTTCATCTGCTTTCATCCACCAGGAAAAAATCTTGGATCCTAGGCTGTGTCAAGATGACACTTGAAGGTCTCTGCAGGGGGCAAGAGGCAGAGCTCTTTCCTCAGAATTATCTGTGGGCTCTGCAATTGCCTCTGCATTTCTGAGATAAACTCGGGTAGCCACACCCCAGAGCTGAAACCTGGAGGTCTCATCTTCACTCTGCTCTTCCCATTTTTGTCCCTGCTGGTTTCCTGCATCCCTCTCAGGTATGGAGGGACAGACTCCACACACTCTTCTTCATTCACAGCTATTATGGCATTTCTTCCTACTATCTGTATGGAATTTTGGGGCAAGCAACTGTTTAACTAATTCTTAAGGTCTATATAAAATAATTAACTTAATAACAACTTCCTATCTTAAATATCTTTGTGTTCACTTTACATACATTACACAGACCTCCTAATGAGTAGCCCCATTACACTGAGCAGGACTCACTTTTTAGGAAATTAAGAAAACCACATGGCTTTGTTATCATCATACTTGCCACTGCCATGCTGCAGGGCAATGATGATTGCTCCTTCCAGCTTCCAATCTGGAATGCACTTTTGCTTATCTCAACTATCTGCTGACAGCAAACACCAATGTGATCATCTAAATGTACACATTGGTACATTTTTTTTAAAACCACCACTTTATGGCAAAACCAAGGGACTGACAGGCAGTAAAAAAGGAGAGAAAACATATCAGCAATGATGCTGTTCTGAGGCACAGTAAAGCAAGACACATCTGTCATCAGATAAGGGACCACAAGTGTAAATCTTTTTTGCATGTACATACATGTAACTATATATTTGACAGTGATGATGATGTCAGCATGGTACCCAGGCTGTCTGGAAATCCTGAGAAGAACTGGCAGCTCTTCCCATGATCAAAACCACCTCTCAGCTGAGCTCAGTTAACACCAGAGCCACTCCTTGGGGATATTTTTAGGTTTGTAATAGTGACATGAACATGAATCACACTTTCTGTCCTCTCAACTCACCAAGTTTCTGCTTTTACAAATTATCCATCACACTCCCACTGCCCCCAGAGTTGTGTACTACCCCCAGTCATCTGAAACCCCCAAAGCAATACTCATTAAAGTAGTTTAGACACCTATTTTCTCCCTAAGAAGATGACAAGGTTCAGACAGCACATGACTGGGCCTGTGGTTCAAAACTGAACCAGCCATGGGTGAAATCAGAGGCACAACCTCATCACAAGGATATGGCAGTTCCCAGAAGTTGTTCTATAACAAACATTTACCAAGGGCTTTTTATGGGCAAAAAACTACACTCCAAAGAAGAGACAAAAACTAAAATAAAGCTTCTATAATCAAATTCTGAGTATTTGCAGCTGTGACAAGGTAGAAAGATATTGGTGAAAGATGCTTGAAGGAAGGAGAACAGAACCTGAGCAAGTCTTGAGAATAGAAAGAGGATTTAGGGCAGGTCACAGAGGTCGGTTCAGTGGAAGGAAGAGCACTCAGCTTGCACAAATTAAGTGTGTTTGGAGTTGTATTGGGGGAATCCACTGATGAAGGCTCTCAACTGTGGAAAAGTGGAGCTGAAATGGAGAAGGAAGAGTAGCACAGCTATGTTTGGAGGAGGAGAAGCTCAGAAACACAACGGGCATGATGGAAGCATTGGGAGTGAGCTCCGAGGCTTTTGGACAGTGTTCCCTTTGTGCTTCCTTAGATTCCCAGCTCGACTTAGCACAGGCAACATTTTGAGGCTGAGGTATCAGATCAGATTCTCCTCTCCCAATGGGAATCTAAAGTTACGAACTGACTTCAAAAAGAGGCGAGACCCTGCTTATTTCCTTATCAGTGGTTTCTGAAGCAGCTCCTTATCTCTGCAGGAGGGAGCGGCACTCTGAGCTCAGCAGCCCCTGCCCTCGCTGATACTTCAGATGCCACAGCCCAAGGACCTGGCTGTCGAGTTCTGCTCTACACCTGCCCCAGCAGCCTGCTTTGAACCTTTCCTAATCAGCTTCTGTGTCCAGATACACTGCCCCAAACCTTACAGAGCCCCCAGACAGAGCTAAACCTGCAATAAAGCAGCAGGGGAGTTGTTCAGCATTTATTTCTCGGAAGGATTAATTCTGTGCAAGAAGCAGAGCCGTGAACAGAAACCCTTCATTTGATCGATCGGTATCTGGGACTGTTGAGGTTGTAAAACTCCAGTGAATGAGGTAGATCACTCAGGACAGATAGAATCAGAAGTTCCTTCTATGCTCTGCTAGGATGGATAATGTTACACAAGGCCTCCTGGGAACATTAAACCCCAATATAATGGTCATTTATCTGCCCAGATCTGCAGTTCTTTGGGGGACATTACATTCATTTGGCAAAGGAGAATCTCCATCTCCACTACACCCAGAAAAACATAAGAACAGCAGCACATGGCAACACTCATCCTTGTTTAGAAGATTTAAAAAGTGAGATGGTTTAATGGACTATTTATTCTAGAACAATTATTTTTTCATTAAAATCAGTTTTATCATAGATCCCTCACAGAGGAAGTCAAAACAATTTGAAAGGGCAAAAGCATAGAAAGCAATATGAATATTCAGCAAGGGGCTGACCAACACAACCAAATTAGAAAGTTTTGGAACTTCAGAATGACAACAACCTCAACTGCTGGTCCTGGAAATTATTACATTTAAATTTGGGAAATGATGGGGGAAAAAAACCCCACAACATCCCAAACCAAGAGTAACCTGCACTCCTACCCTTGAGCATCAATACAAAGCAGGGCCACATGTCACCACAGCTACCCCTGCATGTTCTCTTCCATACAATTACTGGTTCTCCTGTCACAGGATCAAAGGGAGAAGGCAAGATTCCTTCTTGGGTGGCTCTCAATCCCAAATGCTGCACATATGGCAAAGTACAGCAAATAAAAACCTGATCCCATCACCCTCACTCTGGAATCAAAAGGTTTTTTCCCAAGATCTGCTTTTTGTGGTTTGCTCCAGTCTGAAGGGAAAACCAGAAAAATGCACATTCTGCAGAAAAAAAGAAGAAAAAAAGATTAAACCCTATTTGACAGGGATTGAACCAGGAGCAGGAAGGTCAAAAATGGAGAGGAAAAACAGAAAATATTCCAGCTTTTGAAATGATCCACATACCAGCTCTTTATCCTACAATGCCCAGATATCATGGAAACTAAGTGCAACACTGTCAGGCATTCCCCATTTTTCCTGGGCATTTATTATTTAGACATAATTTCTCTTTTATGGTTTCCCTGGAAGGTCAAGACAAATTTTCTCTCATCACCTCCAAGGCCCCAGGTTGGTAATGAAACACCTACCCAGCAAAATAATTGCTGCATTATAGGCTGTAATGCTCCATTGGAATAGGGAGACATGAAATAGCTCTATCCTTCAGGGAGCAGGGCTTCCACTCACAACACCAAGAGCTTCCACATTTCTCTCATTTTTTTCCTTCCTGTTCTGTAATATCATAAATTTCTGGCCAGAGGTTATGCTGAAAGAGCTCCAAACAACTTTGCCACTTTCTATCCCTTTCACTGAGCAGACCTGCGAACTGAAAATTAAGAAATCTAGTAACTGTAAGGAAAGAGACACATTAAGGAAAATTAATTGTATACAATAACAGTAATTTTCTCAATGTAGAACTCAGTACTAGTAAACAATACCTCCAACAGGGGGCCAATCAGAATTATCCATCTGAATTTCCTGCTCTCTTCTCAGTGTCAGAGCACAGCCTCTGTTCTTCCTTCCAGTGTTCTGACACTAATTTCAATTTTCATTAAAAAGCACAGAGTTTGGCCTTCAGATTTGCATTTGTTCCTTGTATATTAACAATGAGCCATATTAACATGAAAAAGCAGCTTCAGAAAATGCACTTGTGAGCCACGAGAGGCTGTTTATTATTGTTACCCCAATTCTGTACATGAACAAAAGCAGGTAAAGCACAAGGATTTGCACCATGGCCATAAGATATTTTTGCATGCCTTATACACCACACTGGGATTGTACATTTTTCATTTCAGTGGATGGCTCATATTTGATAGCATGATTTAGATTTTTTTTAACAAATTTTTACCACAACATATGTGCTCAGGCCAGTTAAAGTGAGTGCCTGGCAAAGGAAATTGAGAAGAGCTGGGAGGAGAGGATTTACTGGGAAAGTTGTTCCATGCAAACTCCTGTTTGTGGAACACCTCACCACAGGCACAGCTGCAGGACTGGATTGTCCTTGCAATAAACAGGGAAATGTTTAAGAAAGACAGATGCAAGAACCAGCTACAAAGCAGAGTAACCTGATAAAGCTCTTTTTAGCAGCTACTGTAATAAAGAACCTTGATCTGCAGCACACAAAGAAAAGTGAATTTATGGAACAGTCCCCCTAAAAATGTGCAAACATGGGCTGAGTGTGGCTTCACTCCTCAGTGGGAAGAACTTCCAAGGGCAGCTGCACCAGGCTGGGTCTGCTCACAGGTCTGGGATAGATCTTACAGGGATATTGCTCTCTTAAAAGCAGAAAATTAATTTTTTTATTCTACTTTCCCCTGCTGAGGAGTAGGAGGGTGATACAGAGTTTTATAACTTGTTACTATATGCTTTTTGTAGTATTTATTCCCACCATAAACCCGGTCCAGAAAAATCACGATTTCCACCAATTTAAGGTTTGGTTCTGCAGTGCATATTCCCCTAGGTTACCTGTAGGGGCTACTTCCAGGAATAAGGGGTAATATTCTGCTTTATTAGCACCTTGACTTCAGAGTTACTCCTGATGTGTATCAGAGTGAATGGAAAGGGGATCAGAATGAGATGGCACCTTGCATAAAGCTTCTAAGAGAAAAGGAAGAAGTGTGTCCATCCACTCCTTCATGTAGCACCAATCAGGAAGATGAGATTAGTCCACAGGAGATGAGAAGATAAAGCATTTGTTTTCATGCTGGAAATTGCAGTTTCCTGCTGGTTAAGTCTGTCACCAACTCAAGGGGAAGCGCTCACCCAGAACTGTGACCTGGGCTGCAGCTTCCTCTTGCTCCTGACTCAAAGCAAGACTTGTTCCACACCCTCTGATAAGGCTGCAGGGAAGTTTCATGTTCATCTCATCCTTCTCTAGGAAATACCCATGATGTAACAGCTGCTCAGGACTGCAGGTGATGCATTGGCAAGGGGTGAGTCAGTGGTACCAAGGACGGGATATTTGCCTGTCAAATTCCACCCATTCCAGTGTTTCCACATGCAGAGCTATCACCACACAGGGCAGCTCACATCCAACAATACAGAAACCAGGATCTCACCTGGAGGTACCAAATGATGTCTTAAAAAGATCCAAATTATTCTGTAAACTTCAGCTAGGTGTTATCAGAATTTAATCACTGAGGTCACATCATGCCAGTGCTGTCAAAAAGTGAAATCCTCTTTTCTTTTTCCCTTAAGGAGCAGATTTGCACCCTCAGACTTGCAGAGTTTTGTGTCTCAGAATCCAATCCAATAGGAAAATTGCCTTTATAGTTTGGAAAGCCAGTTTTCCATTAAGTCAGCAAACTGATCCAGCTTGCCCACAGCCAGAGCTGCCAGAGCAAACACAAACAGAGGGAGCACATGGCTGGCCCGGGGAGAAGAGGATCTCATTTCACTGGCAGCCCAAACTGGAGCTGAATTCCATGCAACACAAACCTGCACCCTGAATTGTCTCTGACTGACTCACAGGACACTGAAGGATCTCTGGACAACTAAAAAAGTTGCTGTGCATGAGGCTGATTCCTCTTCTCTCCCATATGAGAAAATGGAACAGATGTTAAGGATTTTGCAGCGACAGTTTTCATATGTAATTGGTGACAGAGATTGGCACAAAGCTCTAGATAAACAGAGGAACAACAGATCCAGAAAGCAATTGTGAGACTTTCCTGATGAAACCTTGTCCACATGCTATGGACTCAAGAAAAACAAGATTTACCAAATTACTAATTATTATAATTAGGGCTATGCAAGCTCTTAGCAGTTTTTAGTGCAAAGCCAAGGCTCCAGGACAGTCAGGAGTTGCCACTCTATTGCAAATTTGAGGCTTTCTCCAATTCTCAAGCACAAGTGTTAAATGAGCAGAAAAATATTCTTTAGAAGAAGATGGATGTTTTGTCTTTTTTGTTGTTCTTCTTTTTATTCTTCACAGGTAAGGACAATTTAAACACTGCAGGTTAAAACCAGAAAACAACCAAAACCTAACCAAAAGTAAGTTTTTTTTGTTTTGATCTGTATTAAAAAAAGACAGGCTCCTAACTTTTGAATAGCCAGGCTAGGATTTTGGAATACTGAAGCTGGCGAAAGAACTGAGCCTTGATCCTGCAAATAAGAACTCTTTAGCATTCCAGGACTATCATCAATATCAAAACAATATATCATGTATTTTCTGCTAGAAGCATCCTTCTGATGTAGTTGAAAGGCTCCAGTAATTTATATTAAGCTCCTTTTATTAGCACTCTTTTCTTCTGTGGTTAATATCCTAAATATTTAAAGGATGTCAATTATAAGTATTAAAACTTTTATACCCTCATCTATTAATGTCTTTTTAAATTGTTATTAATTTTTGTATTTGAATCTTATGCCAGCTCTGAGGAGAAAATTTGGAATCTAGGAATTCACATTGCAATTATCTTATTTCTGCCATGCAGGTCTTTACTGCATGTCCAGGAAACTCACCTGATCAAACAGCTTGAGTTAGGGGGTAGCTTAAATTCAGGTTGGCCTCTTCAAAACTAAGCAAGAAGGTTAAGCTGCTCAAGATGAACTCCCCAAGCAGCAGCAACACCAGCACACTCTGAACCAGGGCACTTTGCAAGGGAGGAAATAATCCCAAATGGCAGCAGATGCTCATTGTTCAGATGTATAAGTCTATCGCAGAATATTAAAGTTCTTTTTCAAACTCAAGTTTCTAAAGATGAAAAGAACTGTTAAGATTAGAAACAACCCAGTCAATCTGACAAGAGAGTCAGATTTGTCCTAATTCTAGAGGACAACATCCTTTAGCACACAGGCACGTTTTACACAGGCTTTTTTAAATGGCTTTCACATTTATTTTGCCTCTCCATCACTGACAACACAATACAAAACTGCCTGAACTTAAAATATGCATTTCATTTCCACTACAATGGATTTATCTTTCCAGCAGATGTTGTGTGGAATATCCAGTGATTGCAAGAGGTTTTGATCTAAAGTGATGACTAAAACGTGCACCAATAACCCCCTTTCTTCAGGGAGACTGGTTTTTTGCAAATCTAGTTCCTATAATTTGTGGGACAGCCTTAAAACTCCAGGCACCAAGATGAAGTGTCCACAGCACTACATTCTAAAGAAATACTGATTAAAGAATGTTGTTTCTGATCTCTAGGCCAAGACTTCTCAGCAGATCAGGTTTCCTTATTTTGAGGAATGGCTTCTTTGGAAATCTGGAGCAATATTCCTCCTGGAAAACAATGAAGGCAGTTTGAAAAGCAGAAGCTGACCTGGACTATCAGTGTCAGGGCAAGAACTTCAGCTGCTTGATGTAATTTTTAGTAAGCAGGTCAGGGAAAGTGCAGAGTGTTTGTGACAATAATTGCACAAGCACACCTCTAAATTGTTGTCTCCTTGGCTTTGAAAACCTCTGCTACAGGAGTGGAATATTTGGAAGTGTCATGGAGGTATTTGTGTAAACAAAGCCCACAGTAACAGGATCTCTTATTAATACAGTGCCTTACATCCACTGTTCCAAGAGTTTTGGTCAATCCTATATCCAGGATTGTTATTTCACTCTCCATAATTTTTTTTCCAAACCCTCCAACCTATTTGCTTAACCAAGTGATGGTTATTTGACTTCTGTAACTCTCACTCTGGTCTCTACCATGACAGTGTCCAGGACGTGTGGTGTCTGTTCTTCCTACATATATATAAAATTAAAAACAACTTAAAGACTTGAGCAGTTTGCCTCTCCTTGCTAATTTTGAGATTTTCTGAGGGGTTTAATTGCTTTTGCTGGCAAAAGTGATTTGATGCTTCTGTGATAACTTATCTTTGTCCAATGTTTGTTTAACAAGCCTTCTCCAACAGACTGCACATGTGAAGAAATAAATTTTTTAAAAATTGTGAAACAAATTGGACTCTTGATTTGCAAGTTCAAACCTACTTAAAAAAAAAATCAGACTGAAATCAGCTGTAAGCATATAGACCAGAATTAAATTAACTCCCATCAAAAATTTTACATCTGGATTTCAATTAAGCTCAGAGTTAATTGTTAACTGTCTTAACTCCTGACCCATCAAAGAGTTAAAAAAATAAAAATAAAAAAAAAAAAAGAGATCAGGCTTTGATGCCAGTCTGGAAGTTGCTGAGCTATTAATCAGTGGTTATCAGTTTGCCTTAGATGACTAAAACTCATTAATATAAACGAGAAGCCTGAAAGGATCACATTAGTGTGTTATCAGTTTCATCATTTACAACCCTGGAACAGCTAAAAGAGTTAAGCTATCACACACTGCACTGAAGGATAATTTGGCATCATTAATTTTGTTCTGCCATTTGCCAAACCTAATTGGGAATGATAGGGGCTTGGAAATCTGAATTCATAGCTTTCACCTACATCCCTTTATTTCTTCCCCAGAGTCCTGGCATTTAATGAATGAAAAGCACCAAAACCATTCAAAGGTTTTAATAACTTGAATTTTGGTGAATACATTTCACATTGCTTTTGATTTCAGAGATATATCCATCATAAAAGAACAGTGCTGTGGCAATTATTTCCAAATTTGTTCATTCTTAAAGGGGCTTTTACACTTTTGGCACACAAGGAATGTGATTAAATGGAAACAGTTTTTTCTTTGCTAGTTAAAAATTTAAAAAGTAATTTTTGTGTATATGACCAATAGTGAGTAAAATGCACTCTCTCCTCATCCCCACTGCCTGAGTAACAGCTCAGTATTTTGATAGTTTATGAATAAAATAATAATGCATAAACATTAAATATTACTTATCGGATCCAACCTACCTCTCATTTCAGACTTGCAAACACTTAGCTAGGTCAGGGAGAGCAATTCTTAACTAAATTCACGTGTGGAAAATGCCTGTTCCTGGTCACTATAATTCACCTAAAGGTGTAATGAAAGCTAAAAGAAGGAAGGTGTTCCAATGGCAGAGGTGGATAAATGTGCTGGATCAGGATTATGGTTATTTATTTCCACTCCAGATCTACATTCAAGATAAGCTGAATTAGCTCCTCTGTAGCTGCATCCCTTGGATCCGAGAGGCTCTGCTAATTTCAAGGAATCATTCCCAACGAGACAAGAACAAATCATACCTGTGCTTTCTAAAGAGATGTCATTCACTGCACAGAAGGAAAGCATTCATCTTTCACATTTTGGCACTTGCCAGATAATCCCTTTAGCCTTTGGGATGATGCACTTTATAGAAATTCAAAATAACCATCCACCAGACTTATTTCATAGCACAACCTTTTATGACGCTCTTCAAAGAGCATTCTTATTCCAAAGAGATAAGGGAGTTCTTTTGTCACATTGACAGAGAGACTTTATTATCCTTTAATGGAAACTTCATCATCTGTGGCAGTTTTGAACGTTAAGGAGGTTGTGCTATTAAGACACAACAGATGTGCTACTTTTAACCATTAAAAGTTATCATTCAAGAAAAGCATTTTCCACTTTCCTCAAAACATTGTGATGCTATACAAGACATTTGCTATTTTCTTGAATCACAAGAACACCCAAATTACAGTCCTCTTCCCAAAGCTCCAGAGTTTTTTTTTTAAATAAATTGTTTTGAAAGCAATTTTTAAAGACAGGGATAAACAAGGGCTTCTCACAATTCTGGGTGCTGAAACTCTGTACCATTAGCTCGCTTCACAAACTGAGAAATAACCTTCTGCAAGCCAATAAAGGATTAAATCCATGAAAATATATTTCAGAATATTGTACTCTTTTGGTACAACTTGAGGCCCTTTCCCCCTGTCCTGTCCCTGTTCCTGGGAGCAGAGCCTGATATGGCTGCCTGCACCCTCCTGCTGGGGAATAGTCCAGAGCCAGAAGGTCCCCCCGAGCCCCCTTTTCTCCAGGCTGAGCCCCCCCAGCCACTCGAGACCCTTTCCCAGCTCCATTCCCTTCTCTGGACTCACTCCAGCCCCTTGGTGTCCTTCCTGAACAGAGGGGCCCAGAACTGAGCACAGTGTGATCCCTTTTACACTGGCACAGATTGTCCCTCAGGTGAAGAAAGTTCCCATTTTCTCCTTACTCACACGGCCCATTCACAGCTTACACAGAATTCAAGATGTTAAGGAGGAACAAATTCTTTCCCAGGAATTCACCAACACTGAAGCTTTGTTAACCAAAACTCCTTGGATTTACATAATCCCAGACTCTGAAAAACGGGAAAAAGCATCCACCACCAGGGTGGTGTTTTTGAAAGCATCTCAGGGGAATAATTTTGCAACCTGCTGACATTGTGCAAACACACGAATCTTGGGGGAACCTTTTCCAAAACCTGTGGGACATTTTCACTCTGGCCAAGTAATGCAGCTCACACCAGACCAGCCCATGGGGGGTTAACAAACATCCTTCATTGTTATGTTTGATACAAACCCATGCTCAGTCAACAGCAGGTACAGGATGTTCCTTGTAGCACCAGGAACTACACCAGTAGGAAGGAATAAAACCAGTAACGTTCCCACGGTAGCAGTAAGTTCATTTTGCTTGTTTGTTTTAGAAGCAAGGACAAATTTTATGTAACTGAGATTCTGGAAGACTCACAAAATGTTTTATCTTCATTAATACAACTGGCTGAAGGGGAGTTATTCCCAGACCTTCAGAGCACTTGCTGTTCGACAAGGAAAAGTTCAACTTCATCTCCCACTGAGTTCCTGGGATGCCTCTGCTCAAAACCTGCATCTTTACATGCAGCAGATATTAGGGATGCCTTTCCAAGGATGAAAACAAACCTCACCAAACCTGCTTTGAACCCAGTCATGCCTTACAACTACACATGCACTTCAAACCACAGTGCTGCCACCAGGGGTTAATGAAGAGGCTGAGAGAGAAGTGCTAATTACCAGGGTCAGAATGGTATCCACACCCATTATTACTTTATACAGCACAGCAATTCTGTATTTCTACTATTTCCAACACTGGACATTAACTAGTTTCTTCAAGAATGGAAAAAAATCAGTGCAAGGTGTCTAGTGCAAGGTGTCCCTGCCCATGGCACAGGGTTAAAGATGGTCTTTAAGGCCCCTTCCAACTCAAACCATCATAAGGATCTAGGATGATCTTTTTTTAATTTTTTTTTTCTTTCTCCCCTGTACTTGCACAGTAGATTTAACAGAATCCAGACTTCTTGGCCCACATTGCTACAACTCCGATTACTTCAGAGGGTCCAAGTCTTACAGAAATGGAACAGGCAATATGAAATGTAGGATTAAACCCTGGCCACACCATAGAAGCAAACAGGTTTTGACATACAGAGGGCAAGTAGGGAGCATGTAAGCAGAAAAATGAATAAAAATGGGAAACTGCAAAGCAAGATGTTCCAAGTGAAGCAGACTCTGTTTCCAACACAGCCAAGCAAGTAGAGTAGTTTAGTACAGGCAAAGCCACTTAAGTTTGGGCTAAAACTCAAATTCAATCCAGAGATTAGATTCAGAACCCAAATTTCACTACTGCATTTCTGAGAGGTGTCAGTGACTTCCCAAAGCTCCAGCTGCTCTGCCAAATACATTAGCTCAGCATGGATTCAAGTCAAGAGATGGCATTTCAAAACTGCTCACATGATGTCTTCAATTCTACTCTGATACCATAAATATAAGTCTGTTTGGAGTATAAATCCATTCTGGAAATGTACCTGATGATAAAAGATGACAGCATCTATTTTAA
The DNA here is from genome assembly GCA_013400635.1 of Hypocryptadius cinnamomeus. Taxonomy (NCBI): domain Eukaryota; kingdom Metazoa; phylum Chordata; class Aves; order Passeriformes; family Zosteropidae; genus Hypocryptadius; species Hypocryptadius cinnamomeus. Next base: position 28,127 of record VYZP01033791.1, read on the forward strand.
ATGCAATCATTATTTGAAAGGTGCTCGTTAGTGCTAAATGATTCCTCTTTGATAGAGCTCAGTACCTGCAACACACACTGGTATTCCACTGGAATTCCACACTCCCAGGAGTGAGCAGTTCCCTAAACTGCTAATTAATGTGATAATACCAGGGCTCCTCTCACATACACTGTAATTGAACTGAGGGTAGAGAAAGAATAAGCTCTGCCATCTGTATCTGTGCAGAGGGAAGTGCCTGATTTGGACTGGGATGGGGATTTGTCTCTCTTCAGCCAAAGAGAACCCTCTCACAGGGGATTGCTTGCTGGGAACTTGAACTCAGTGTGTTTGTGCTGATGGTGTGTCAGCCCCTGGTGTGCTTTGGAAGTCTGTCAAGCTTTGTTTGCAAATTTTCTACATATTTTTAAAAAGCATTTGTGCCACTGTTCCCTCCCCCCTGCCAAGCAGTTCTGAATAATTAAAGCATTTTTACAAATTTCGTAATTAAAAGACCTCCTGGAGTTACTATAGTAACGGGGCCTTTAGAAATCAATTCAATAAAACAAAAAAATGGGGTTGATTTGTTGGCTTTGATCTTCTCTCTTTGTTCACTGGCATTAAGAATATTCTGAAATATCATATTTTTTCCCCCTCAACTGCAGAGTTGTTATATTCCAGTACAGTGTGTAAGCTTTAGTAATCATCATCAAGCCATGCCACAAACGGGGACGACTTTCTGGGTGCCTTTTTCTTTCTGGGACCAACCCTGACAAATACAGAGCAACTCCATTTATTCACTTTTAAGACAGCTTTATCAAAGCTTATTTTAACCACTGCTTATTTTGTATTGAAAATAACACCTGGAAAAACTCTCAACCACAATACTCATTTTAGTGAATACTCCTCAAAAAATACAACCCAGTTCAAGTTACAAGAAGAAAACCCAGAGCTGATGAATTTCAAAGCAGGATCCAACTGGATGGTGCAGTTAACTTGCTTTAGTGCAAGTGTTCTGTTCAGTTTTACTTCCACCAGCACCTGACTCTTCAGGTTTCTGTTTCGGGAGTGTTGCCACTTTGAAAAATCACTTTAAAGCAATGATGAGCTCTTCTTTAACAGCTCTGCTCCTTCTCACAGAGCCAGATCACTGTTCTTAGGGCACACATCATGCCTTTTGCACTTTTCTGTTCTTTTACTTCAATTTCTAGCCAATGAAAAAAAATCACACCAGAAATTTTCACTAGGAAAATATTCAACAGGGAGACACCAATTAAAAGACCACAACAGTCTGGATCTGGGGGCATGAGGAGGATGAGATCCTACCTACCAAGTTCTCTCCTGCTGCACCTGAACAGAGGTGCTGCTTGCTTTGGGATCCCAAACCCTCATCAGCACAAACACAGCTCGCTGCAGCTGCCACCCATGTTGGAAGGGCAGGATTTACACTCCAGAGCCTTTCCTGGGAAAGGATGAGCTCCATTCTCAGAGCCAAGTCTGGCCTCTGTTGCAAGCAGCCACCTCCAACACGGTTTCAGTTTGCAGTGATGAAAATGAAACTTTTCCCCCATAAGGGACAATTAGCTTTCATTAAGATATTTATATTATTTACTGGGATCTGCTTGGAAAATACTTTCACGAACATCTCATTGCCTTGCAGAAGATGAAACTACAAATCAGAATGCCAAAATCCTACCCACAGATATGGAATGCTCTGCCTATCTCTGGTGTCACTCCTATCCTGGGATGCTGGCATGGCACCACTTGATCCTCCCCCATCAGTCATGCCCAAGTCCAAACCAACACCATTCCAGGGACTCCCTGCAGACCCATTTTCCCAACTCTGCTGCTGTAACTCTGCTGGGAACTCCTGCTTTCCTTGGAAGAACAATTGGGTGCCCAGGTAACCGGGCAGACTGGGGAGGAGGTGGAGAGATCCACACTCAAGTCCTGTCCTGCCTTGTGGTAGGTAGGAACACCAGAAGGTGTTAGACCAGCTCTGCAAGGCACATCAGGATGAATCCACCCCACAGCTTATGCAGAACCAGCGAGACCAACACTTCGAAATTATTTTTCTCCAAAGGAAGAGACATTTTAGAACAAATTTAGCAACAAGGAAATTCAGCTGCTCATAAATCAATAACATTTTCAGAGGTTTAACATTACTTATGTAAAAGCTGTTTATGTCTAATTTAGGACTGTTGTTACAAGTTCACTCAACCAGATAAATTTATGGTCACACACATTTATGGAACAAGCCTAAATCTCCATGCAGAACTTGCTTTTACCTAAAATAACCAATTTTACTGAGTAACTAATTTTTATTGGTCCGAAGGGCCATTGTTTAAAACAGGTTTCTTTGTAGATAAGAGACAGGAGCCCAGATGCTCATTTCAGATACATGACTGGAGCTCAGATGAACACCAGATCCATTTGGTAAAGTCAGAGCCTGATCTGAAAGCAATAAATCACAACTTTTTGTTTTATATTAAGTATGCTAGTGAACTTCCTCAGGCCTTTGGAATTTTCTATTTGTAATTAAAAAAAGAAACCATATTCTTGGCTGATTAATGACAGAAGCCGCTTTTATCTGTGCTAAACCAGTTCTTATTTAATATAACACTGAACTGAGTTGCAATTCTAAAATAAGCCATCAAAACAATGAGGGATTGATTATTTCTTTGGTAAAGTTTTATAAAATTGATGGTAATGAACTCCTGCCATACAGAAAAATGCAGTAGCAAATGCATCCCCCTTCACCTTCAGCATCTACCAGGGGGCTGTAAAAGAAATAAGAACTCCTTCTGGGAAGGACAGAATGGAAACAGACTGAGATTTCACTTTCAACATGGAAAGTTTTGTAATCAAATCGTATGTGATGCACTGAGAGTTGGCTCAATCCAAGAAGGCAGTTCCCATTCTCACCTTGCTGCAGAAGCATCTCTCTCCAGCAAAATTCCCTACCAAACCTCTAACCAGAGTAATTCCTTAAAATGAACAGTCAACACTCCACAGCCTAAGGATGGCACAACCCTTTGTTCCCTAAGTCTCAAGCAGACCACCCTCTGATAACTTCCCAATATCCACAGGAATTTCAGGATGACAGCATCCCATTTCTTGTCTGGGGATAGAAGAGGATGCTGAAGATGCTTTGCTGTGTCGTGTCCCCCCTCCACTGTTTGTGGGCTGTAAATTCAAGCGGTCCTGGGGTTGCTCTGAAAACTCCTGAATTCCGCTGCAGCCTCACAGCACATCCAGGACACCTCTGCTTCAATTCCTGAAGAACTGGTACAAGTCCTGAACTAACAGTACTTCTGGCCATTAGGTAGCACCACAATATCAACTCAGATTCAAGGATTCTTTCCAGTTTTGCCACTTTGTGGTGTCATTTTAAACAAATCACTTCTGCATCCATTTCATATTTTCCTTTTTGTTTTAAACTTGCAACACCTTCTGCCTTAATAAGCACTACAAAGCTTATTTAGTACTTGCAAAACAGCAACAAGAAATACTTCATTAAAAAATCCAAGTTATTTATTATAATAGTAAGTTTTATAGGCTTATTCATTTAAGTCTTGAGCCCTTGCAGTGTTTTGTAAGCAGGGTGTGAGGTAGAAGCAGCACACAACTTCTTGTATGTCATCTTCTCCACCTCTATGCTGTCTACAATGCTTGGAAATCTGCACAAACACCCAGAGAACCCACACAGCTTTTCCATATTGCTGACAGGGAAGAGAGGCTTTCCTCATGTGCCTGGTATGCCCTAATTCTGGCCAGCTGGAGAATATTTTAAAAAAGAATGATGACAGCCTCTGACGTACCCAGCAGAGTCATCACCAATGCCATGCAAACTGAATCCAAAAATAGAAGAGCTTCAGAGAGAAAGAGAAAGAGACCTTCCCATCATTTGCAACAAGGAAACCACCTTGGCTTATCAGAAAGCAGAAGTTGCTGGGCTGAGCCAGCATTTGTCACCAGGCAGATAACGTGGAGGTAGCTGCTGGGGAGCTGCCCCAACACGTTCTGTAAGGAGGTTTCACAGTGCTCTGCTCTCCTACAACATGGAAATGTTACCCAAATGTGGCTGGCTGTACACAGGGTATTCCTTAGAATATTCCATCATGATACACTGACTTTCAATCTGACAGAATGCCACAGCTGAGCTGAATGGAAATCCCCAGAGTTATCTGGCTACTCAGATTTTCACTGCTCTTCCTCATGACTGTCCCAGCCTACCAGGCTGGAGAGAAAACATCAGATGAGCAAGCAGTTCAAAGCAGTTGTGGAATTTATTGCAAACATCAGTGATTTTTACTGCAGTAAGGTCTTGCAATTATT
>VYZP01033792.1:793-18952 GCA_013400635.1 Hypocryptadius cinnamomeus
CTAGAGGGTGAGTGAAGCAGTAGATAAGCCATGGTTTTGGTGCTGGGCTTTTGTTGTCGATCACTGTCTGAAGAGAGAGCATTGCCATCTTTCTGATGAACTGAACACTGGAATTCCATACAGATAAGCCTTGCCACATTGCACCCACAGCAGCTTTGTCAGCTGAGGGAAACTCTTCAGTGAATTTCACAGAACCACAGAATATTCTAAGTTGGTAGGAACTCACAAGGACCATTAAGTCCAGCTTTTAAGTGAATGGCCCATATGGGCCTCAAACCCACAACCCTGGCATTATTAATACCATCCTCTAACCAAATGAAATAATCTCAGGAGCATATTTGGAACAGAACATATTGCAAAGATGGGATCTTGAGAATGAATTTGAACTGGTATGGGACTGAATTCTGGGTTGCAGGAGAAAGGAGACAAACTAGGTGGAAAATACTTTTGAATAAATTGGCCTCTGAAGAAGCAGGCACTTCGTAGGAATATGTGAGCAGCAGCCTGGCTCTGGTGAGATCCAGCCTGGAGCTCTCACCCGGCTTGGAAATGAGTGAACTGATTGACCAAGCAGTCTGGTAGTTTTTGACCAAGCAGTCTGGTAGTTTTGTGAAGTGTGTAGTGGCCTCTACTGGTGTATCGAAATGTTACATGGATATTTCTGCTGTCTCAGAATTCTGAAGAACTCTGGATAATCACAAGAGATATTCATCTACCAGCCAGTTTGGGATTTGGTTGTTATTTCTGCTGTAATGTAAATGAAGTCATCTATTAGATTATGTCTTTTAGTCCAACGGGTTTCCTCTCCTCAACTTGATATGGAGCTTGTTAAATGGATACATTCTGTCCTATTGGTGAGAAAGGCAGAAGTCTCCTTCAATTATTGTTGATCACATCTGACATGGCTATGCTTAGCAGAGGATGCCATAATTTGTCCTGTTGTATTTTCATGTCTTTTGATGGATCATGAAGATAATGCAATGAAAAATTATTTCAGACTGGTCTATGAATCATTCTTTCATTGAAAAGACTTTATGTCCAGTTGTATGAATTAATTTTGTACCTCTTACCCGTGCACACCTTGTAAGATCATTTAATATTTAGGTAGTTCTTACATGGTCTATCCTAATTTATTATCAATGAAGCAATAGTTAATAGGCATTTAAGAGGAGGTTACTGCTTGTGCTCAAACTCTGCTAACATTATTTGCTCCTTCATTGTTAATCAATTTGCTACATCTTCACAGAGATACCACTGTAATGCAATAGAAGTACAGTCATAACTGTAATTAAATAGCCACATTTAATTTCAATTAAATAATGAGAGCTTAAATAAGCTGTTGATTTTTTTCTTCTCTGATAGAGCTAACTTGCCATGAAGAAGCAGCTTTTCATTTTCTTTCAGAAGAGCCAAAGCTTCTATAGAAATAGTATTACCAAAGGGCTTGCAAAATGAATGAATGCTGGGACATGAGACAGGGAAACAGAACTGGATCTTGTTACCTCCAGGATGTACTCTTGCAGAACTGGTGAAATAAGACATTCATGACATGAAATAAGACTGGTTCTAAGACATTTCCTTCAGTCTTTCAAGTGCTCAGATTTCAGAATTCACACTCTAACACTAATCACTGGGCACCAGGAAAGATGCAGAGATCTAGGTTTCAGTTTTCTCTTGCGTAAAACAAAAGAAGGAACTGATAGTAAACACTTCTTCGTAAAACATTTTGATATTTATGGATAGAATTCCAACATAATTCCAATCATTTTTACATGAAAATTGACCCATATTTAACCATCTACATTTGGACTTTAAAGTGTCTTTTCTTACTGCTCTTCTCCTGTCTGTGTTATCAATGCTTTCACTTTATCACACGTGTTTATTGACTTGCCTGCATGCTGTATTCATGTTGCTTTGAAGATGCCTTCTCTACAGAAATACTGGAGCCTCAAATCAAACATTAACTTTCCAGACTTTTGAGAGGAAGGAAAAGCACAAACAAAGATTTGACTTGTTTGTCACTGAAAGCTTAACAGGAGTATTGAGCCCCAGCCATTTCTTCATAGGAACTGCCTGGGTGTATGGGATCTCTGAATTAACTTCTACAGGCTATTTTTTAAATTCCATTAATGGATTAGATCATAGAATCATTAAGGTTGGAAAGATCTCCAAGATTGTGTCCAACCTTTGACCAAGCACCACCATGTCAATTAAACCATAGCACCAAGTGTCACATCCAGCTGTTTCTTGAACACCTCCTGGTTTGGTGATTCCACCATCTCCCTGTTTCCAATGCTGCACAATGCTTTCCATGAAGAAATTCCTCCTGATGTCTAATCCAAACCTCCCCAGTGCAGCTTGAGGCTATGTCCTGTCACTCGTTTCCCGGGAGAAGAGGCCAACCCCCACCTGGCTACATCCTTCTTCCAGGCAGTTGTAGAGAGCAGTAAGATCTCCCCATGGCCTCTTTTTCTACAGGCTAAACAACCACAGCTCCCTCAGGCTCTCCTCAGAGGACCTGTGCTCCAGACCCTTCACCAGCCTTGCTGCCCTTCACAGGACATGCTCCAGCCCCTCAACATTCTCCCTATAAACNCTGGAAGGGTGGATATGCTTATGTAAGTTTTCATAGGCAGATATGTTCCTTAATTTATTTCTTAACTGGCAAGGTCAAAATACCTCCTGAAAAATTAAACACACTCCCTGCTGTGAGAGCTGATAATCACCTCCAATCGCACCAACATTAGTGAATATGTCCCCATTTCTTTGGTGTGGCTGTCAATCTCTGCTCAGATTCCAAAGCCAAATATAAGTTTGTGTTGACAGCCTACTCTTCTGTAACTTTCTCCCCAGAATAGAGGTCTTGATGCTGTTTAATGAAGACATCTTTATTAAAGATGCAGTCTCAAAAATTCTACCTAACAATTAATAAGGCTGTTTGTAAGCAAAGCACCGATACTGGCAAGTTGCATGACTGGAGTTCTGTAGCAGGGGTACTTGATCCATGCCTCCAATCTTCCTACTCCCCTTGTTTACTTTCTGCCATCTTCAAGGCTTATCTAGCCCTGCTGTGAGCCAGTGCATCTAGCTAAAGACAACATGGTAGAGCAGTGAGTGGATTTTTGCCATTCTAGTGGGCCGAATTGACTCTGCAGTGGATGGACCAGTCACTGGGGTCAGTGCAAGGGAAGCAGACTTACCAACTCTGATGGAAGAGCTAGAAGGCAACAGTTTGGTTTAGCTAGCTGGAGGAATTTCACCCAAGCTGTTTCTACTTTTTTGGCTGTGGTTTTGGCAAACTACATGAGGCTTGGGAAAGTCCAAGGATTGAAGGTATTTTGTATAGCATAAATTATTTTGCTATTTGTTTTTAATTTTTTCCCCAATCTACATACTGTGCCATTCCTAAGGATGATGGAGGTTTCTGCTGGAACTTGCCTTATGTTCTAGCGATCAAACAGCTCTATTATTTCATGCAAGAAAACCCCAGTAACCCTATGGAGCTAAATTTCTCCTCCCTATTTTTGCATTCCTACATTGCTCCTTCTCAAGAGGATGTGATACAAAACAATGTTTAGCTCGATTTCCTCTGAACAAAATGAAACCCTACCTGTCACAGAAGGATAACTCAGTGCAAAACTGAATATAATGACTATGGTCTGATGAGCAGAAGTCTCTCAATCACAACATGCTCCCCACAGGACAGCATATTAACAATATTGCATTGTGAATTGTCTTGAGAAAAGGCTTCTGGCCAAAACATTGACATTCACAAGCAGCTGCTGCACTCAGAGAATGTAGGTTTTAATTATCTTGGGTAAAACAATCAATTTGGAGTGCAAGGCAAGTTAGACTCCTGAATATTACTGATCACCTGGAAAATCACAATGAATGTATGCTTTTCTTCTCAATCTACCTTTCAACATGCAGCTCATTCCCTGGGCTGTAACAAATGCATTAGGTTTTGCTTAGTAAAGCAGCACCACTGAAGAAAATTCATGAAATGAAACTTGAAAGAAAGTGGATTATTTAAACGAAAAGAGGTATGATATTGCTAGTCACCTGCTCCTCACTCATTTCCTGGGGATTTAATATGTGATTCCAAATCAAATAAAAACAGTCTATCTACTGATTGTTTCATACAGACAATAACTGAACAACCAGAGTTATTTCTTCTTGTTTCCCACCATTTTTTACTTTTCTTAAGGTCATGCCAACACAATGCCTTAGATAGCTGGGATTAATATGTACACACACAAATATGTCCATACACGGCTGTTTCCTCTATACTCTTCTGCCAGAAGCCGTGAAGACCTGTCTTGGGACTCCTAGTATTGCAGGCCAGGTCCATTCCTTGCTCCAGTAAATGCAGGCCGATGCTGGCAGAGTAACACCGGGTGGCAGCAGCGGGTTTTCAGCCAGTGAGTTGAGCTGTAGCGAGGCTGTTGTCACAAGTAATGAAGACGTAGAAATTAATTTTGTTTTGCTTTCCGAACTGAGTGCTTGGCATGTTATCCAACTCCAGATTTCTTCAGTTTGTCATTTGTTCATGCCTCACAGTCCTAGATCCCTTCTTTTTGCTTAACCTAACATTGTAATTGCTGCATGAATGACAGACTCATTGGGGTTTGTGATACTGGAGGACGTGTGGTGCATGTGTCGTCTGCTGAGAATTTGGGATTGTAGCCAGCTGGAGGAAAATCGGACAGCTATTTGTCTTTAGGGTATACATCATGTTTGTCCTGGTCTTTGTCCTACTTAACATGTCAAGAGTTGTGACAAGCACAATAGAAGAAACCCTTTCAGAAACCTATTTTGCAATTACTGCAAACTTTGCTGGGCAGATGACAGACCTGGGGAGCAAACTGCCTGCTAACCATTATCTTCTCACGGGGGGTTTTCATCACTTGACAAGTCCCCTCTGAGTGGGCACCACCTGGAAGTTGGGAGCAAAGCCCTGGGCAAAGACAATTTGTTGGGCTGTTTTCTTCTTTCTAGGGAAGTTTAAGATGAGGTCGAACTCCAAAGCCAGAAGCCTATTGCTTTGTCTGACATACATGTTGCCTGTCATACTGATGGTTCCCAGATACATTTGGTTTTTAGCAATTTAGAGACTAAAATACACTTCTTGCAGGGAGACAAGTGGGGAATGTAGAGTTTTGAAAGCTCACAGCTCAGAATACATCTTGACAGCCACCTTAGCCATTAGTGAGGCATCTCACTGCAAACTTGAGGCACAAACAGGATCCACTTTGCTTCTTAATATCAGTGGTACAGTAGCATGACTCAAGGCACTATTTTGGTTGGGTTTTTTTCTTCCCAAGAGTAGGCAAAGATTTTCCAAATGTCTCATGCTCAGATTTCTCTATTTGATTTAGCTGAGGAAGCTCAAAGGAGTAGCATGTTATGTCTTGCTTGCTTTCACTGCTGATTAATTCCCAAAAAACATGAGTCCCAGCTGAAAGCAGTTACGACAATGACCTCTGCAAAATCCAAATGTTTTAATTTTAGCAGAATCCTGTTCACGCTGTAAATTCCTCTTTAAAGTACAGGGCTTTTCATGCAGTCCTACCATAGTTCAAAAGCCAATTAAGCCTTTTTTAAAAGATTGTAATGTGTCTGTCTGCAGTGAAAATCTATGTGTTCAACAGCTAATGCCTTGAAGGTAATCCACTGCCTTCCAAAAATTCTTTACTCTTCTATTTTTTCTCAAGAGTCATCGGAACATAATCTGGGGCAGCTCAGTTCATGGTAGTATTGATAATCCTGCATCTTAAATGTCTTAATGGTACACACAATTAGGTGCAATATGCATAACCATAACATTGGCAAACATAGTGATACAGTGCCAGTGGTCAGAAGTATGAATAACTAATTTTCTGCAATGGCTGTTGGGACTTGATGATTTTATATGAAGATGAACCCCATTGTTTGGTCTTTCAAATATCGAGAATCAAATGTGTTTAGAAGACCAAAGTGGACACGAATAAATTGAATTTAATTATTTTTAACCAGCAACAACATGAAAAGTACATGCACTGTGAAGGTTGGATGCAGCCTTGTGTGGGAAAACTGTTCCTGCATATCATGCCAAAGAAAAATCTGAGGATGGATTTCCATTCCTAAAAGAATAGAAATATATACTGTGTAAAATATAATAGTATACATGGCATATATGTCAGTTATATGCCAACTAGAAATGAGAGACAAGATTTTGGAAAAACTGTAAACATTGCAAAACATACATTGTGCTGTGATAAAGCAGGGCAGAAGGGGATCAGAAATACCTTCTCCCTTCCATGTTGCTTTCTGCCCCCTGTTTGCCACCCTCAGTGGTAGGTACCCACTGTTCCTCTGTGCTGCCTCCCTGCCACACCCTGCCACCTGCTTCAGGTGCCACACAAATCCTCCCACCTGAGTGCCCCAGGACGTTCACAGAAACATCCTCCAGTGCTCTAGACTGTTACCTGAGACATTTTGCTGGCAGTACAACCAACCTCAACCATCATTCTTAGAATCATCTTTCTTAGTATTTCTCTGTATTTCTTTACCTGGGTTTTGCCTATTCTATCTTGTCCCTACTGTGCTTCCCTGACCATTCCTACACATGGTGATGTCTCCTCTGTGGTGCGAGTTACTCGGAAGCTGCAATCCCTGAACCACTGGTGCCAGGAAAAATGCTGTCATGAGAGATGGGAGAGAGATCAAAGCCTCATTGGTGACTGAAGAGAGGAGGAGATACAAAAGGACATCTTGAAGGATAGGGAGAGAAGGTCTGTAGCAAGCCAAGCTTTAATCAATAGAAACTGCTGCATAATCTGCTCTAAATCTCCATCTTCCCACAACACCCTGAAGCACTTCACGCAGTCATAACTGCTGACTGTTCTCAGCACTGGGGAAGCCACATTGATCATCCATAAAGCATGTTTACATGAAAGTTATTTACACAAATGCAGAATGCAGCAGCTCATTAAATAATTTTTCATGACATGTCACTTATGGAGCAGAAGTAAATTTGGCTGCTACATAGCACTTTCTACTGAAGTGGCTAGGATGTAATGCATTGACATTAAGCAGAAGCAATCAGCTTGAGAAATTTTGTATTGAATGCATTTTGAAGAGTAATTAAGCTTCCTAGAGTAAGCAATGCTTGTTAAATTGTGTGTTAGTACTCGTTACTTAAAGCAGATAACACTACATTGTTTTAAGCAACCTCTCTTATCTTCCCTAAAGAATAAGATTATCTCCTCTGTTTTGTCCTTCTCGGTCTCTCATGAAATACACTGTGTGTGTCCCTCAATCTGTTTTTCACGTGACCTCCCATAGTAATGCTCAGCTGTCAGAGCAGCAGCAGGCCAGAGAGAGATAACGATATTCTTTCCTTTCTCAGGGCCTGCTCTGCTGCTCTTGCTCACACAGGTTAGTTTGTGTTATTATTGGGAATTATGGGACTGCTCACCTGGCAGGGACTGCTCAAGGAGTAGGAGCAGTGGAGGCACTGAGACATGGGTAGGATGCTGCCCTAAAAGTGAGAGGGCAAAGACCTTGTTGTGGTTTGACACTGGCCCAACACCAGGCACCCATGACAGTCGTTCGCTTACCCTCCCTTGCCACAGCTGTGTAGAGGAGAGGAAAAAATTAAAGAAGGCTTCATGAGTGAGATAAGGACTGGGAGAAAACACTTCCAGGGCAAAACATGCTCAACTTAAAGTTGCAAAGTGAATTTATTACTAACAGAATCAGAGGACGATAATGAGAAACAAAATAAGCCCTTAAAACACCTTATTTCCTCCCAGCCTCCCTCCTTCCCACCAACAGAGCAGGGAGACAGGGGAAAGGGGTTTTGGTCGGTTCATCACTGGGATTTTCTTCCACTGCTCTGGTAGAGGAGTCCTTGCCCTGTGAGGCTGTGGGGTCCCTCTGATGGCAGACAGTTCTCCCTGAACTTCTCCAGCATGGGTCCACTCTAACAAGCAGCAGCCTTACCACAACTGCCGCAACATGAGTCCCTCAGACAGTCCTCCCAAAACTGCCATGACGTGGCTCTCTTCCCATGGAGTGCAGTCCTCCAAGGACAGGTTGCACCAGCCTGGAAGCAGGGGCCTTCTCTCTCCACCAGGTCTCCCACTGGATCACAGCCTCCTCCAGGCATCCACCTGCTCCACCATGGGCACCTCCCCCACGGGCTGTGGGTGGATCTCTGCACCCCTCTTGGATCCCCACAGGCTGTGGGTGGATCTCTGCGTCCCCTGTGGAACCCCAAAGGCTGTGGGTGGATCTCTGCATCCCCCGTGGATTCCCATGGCTGCAGGGACACAGCTGCCTCACCACGGTTTCACCACAGCCTGCAGAGAAATCTCACCTCCGGTGTCTGGAGCACCTCCTCTCCCTCCTTCTCCACTGACCTTGGTGTCTCCATGTTGTTTCCCTCACATGCTCTTACCTCCTCCTCTTCTCTGACTAGAAAAAAAATCCCGTGACTTTGTTTTGATTTTCTTCTTAAATATGTCCTCACAGAGGTGTTACCACCACCTCTAATTGGCCCAGCTTTGGCCAGCAGCATGTCCATCTTCAGTGCCATCAGGGGCTGGCTCTGCTGGACACGGTGGAATCTTCTCACAGGAGCCATATCTGTGGCCACCCCTGCTAACAAAACCAGGCCATGCAAAACCAATACAGGCTTGCAAAGAGAACAAAGCTTAAGCACCTTGATGAGAAAGGATTTGCTGTAGCCTCTGTATCTCATGACTAGTTTATCTAACTTCAATGCCCATATTTATTCTTATGGTCCAGGACCAGAAAGTGTATAAACACTAAAAAACCCAAAGTTTACTGCTTCTCCTGTAAAACATTTACTGCTTTATTATAAGGCTCTGTTCATGTGATTAGAATTTTCTCCATAACTAGAGTTTACATTATGGGGCACCTTAAAGCATAAATGACACTGTTCTTGATACCATGCAAATATGTATTACTTGAACATGCATTATTTGTAAGCCCCAAAGGAGCAATTGAGCCTAGTGAGCTAATTCTTCTGAGCAGGATTAGTACATCCCATGAGAATCCACGTCACATTACAGCTGATCTCTTACTTTTTTCATAAAAATGCATTCGCTGTGTTTTCTAGGTACCATATATGATCCATTTTCTTACATTTCAGCTCTGCATGGCAGTCACTAGGGAGAATTTTTAATCTCATGACTTTTATTGAAACACAAGAGCAGAAGCATAAACCGCATTATTGCTGAAGGAAGTTGGTCTGAGAAGCTGTATTCCCACATGCATATGAGTAAGTGAATTACAAGTTAATCCACGTGCAAAAGAATTTTAGTGATCTCAGTCTGCCTTCTGCAATTTCAGCTCTCTTTGGAAAAATGAACCAAACATCACTAAAACCACATATTTTTCCACTGCCAAATATTTCTCATTCCTAGACACTGTCCCTTGGCACCTCAGTAACTTTGTCATTCTTTGAGTGGATTACTGGTCACTTAGACAACTGGCACAAATTCCAGTGTCTGAACAGATTTGCCCTGAAAACTTGCCAGCTAGTCAGTGAACAAGTGACTTCTTCATGACTGGTAGAAGGTATGTCACATGATCTCCTTTATTTACATCTTGACAGAAGCTGCTAAAGCAGGGAAGATCTGAAAAGTAATCCAAGATTATCAACAGCTTAAGGCAGACACTGTGTGCAGCCGTTCTCAATTTGAGTGTTTATCATCATGCTAAGCTTTTCTGAAGTGTAAGAGTGAGAGGGGGTCAAACTGACATTCTTTTTTGGAAATTGTCATGCTTTCCCCATAAATCATGTGTCGTGTTTGATTGTTCTAGAAACTGCTTGAGCTAATTATGCAGCATATCCCATCTTTTTGCACTCTTGTAAAGTCACGGATATTTTGGTCATGTTGGCATGTTCACATATGACATAGAGATTTCTCTGCAGGATCCCCTTTTTCAAAAGAAAAGCTAAATTCTTTGAGAGAGCATGTGGGCAAGTTCTTTGAGGAGAAAAGGTGTTAAGTTTTTCCTGTTTTACGTTTTCAGCAGGATTTCCTATTTGGTGGTATAATCTGTCCACCGATTTTCCTCTGCATGGCCTGAAAGGTCAGATACTAAAGTCACGACTACTACACCATCAATTGTTTCTGGTCAGAAATGTCTTACAGGAGAAACTGATGCTCACTGACCTGATTTTGCTAATGGGGTATTCTGGACTCCCACAAAATAACTTTGGTGAATGCATTGGGAGTAAATCCCAATGCACTCTTGCATCTTCCAATGTGTTTACTAGCAGATATTCATTTAATGAAATTTAGAATATAATCCTAACTGTCATGGCCAAGATATTTTGTCAAAATTCATGCTTCCAGAAATCTAAAATGTAGCTCTGGTCTATGCAAAACTGAGTCTTGCTAGCTTTTTCACAGTTGCCTCTTACATACCTCTACATGTCGCTGCTGCTTTTAGGAGGAAGCATTTGCAAGGAACACAATATTGCTTGCACTTGTCTTTCTATGAAGGCAAGGTTAATAACATGAGGGACTTTTCAGGATTATCGTAGCTTGGCCTCTTCTTTTTCTATGGTTTAAATGTTCCTTGGACAGGGTGTCAACACTGACTGCAAATGTCCTCAGTTTGAAAACCTAGAATAAAGAATGTGTAGCCACTAGATGTAGGGGTTTTTTAAACAAAAAAAAAAAAAAAAAAAAAAAAACAAAAAACAAAAAACTACAGCTGTGGCCAACTTATCTTTTTGTTTTTCTTCCTGTATCTTATTGTGAAGGCAGGGAATGAAATTTTCCTTTCTTTTTAGCATCAATGTGATTTGCAGGCAGTTGGTTTCCAGCTTTTGCAAGGCTCACACTTAAGATGAAGAAATGTGTGGATATGTAGGTGAAATTTGAGTCAAATATTCAGAGGATTGGTGGTCTCCAGCGATTTCCACAGAGGAGCCTGAGACACTGGATGAAACCTAGTGCAAAGATTACAGTCTTGACTATCTGCACTGCTTATTAAGTAAATTGCTTCTTTCCAATATAATATCAGTGGTGTGATATTTTTTTAGGTATACTGAAATATGTAACTGCATATATGGATTTCTGCTACCCAGTTAGAGTTCTGAGTGCAAAGAGAAGATTGCATTAAACAAGAAGTGATCAAGAAATATCAAAAAGACAGAGACATCTGCTGAAGCTCAAGACCATCTCAACTCAGGAGGTTCTGCAGCTATGAATGTGGAAAGTTATACACCAAGAAAAAAAAAATCTTACAGTCTACACTTCTTGGGAATTTCCTGAGTTGTATTTTGTCTTTGAGAACTTCCCTCACACTGAAATGAGGCTTTTTCTCAGCCTTTACTCAAAGTCAGCATTGAAAAGCTCCTTGGAAAAGCACTGTGAATTAGACCAAGATTCTCAAAATAGCTAAGTGCCTAACTTATCTATAATTCCTTGGGAGATAGATTCCAAAATACTTAGTCCTTATACAGTCACATTTTTGAGAAGGATAGAGAAGACCTGTAGAGCCCTAATCCATGAAAATGAAAACTTTTCATATTTTTGTAGGAGTCAGGAAAAAGTATACAGGGGATCTTCAAGGCATGTTGAACAAGTTCAGAAAATGTAAAGTGTAGTAAGAAAATTCCAAGTATTATTTTATGAGCAAAGGCCAGTGATATTTGTGCCATAAGATACAGATCAAAGAAAAACCTCATTTAGCATTTTCTATACATGTATTTCAGCGGCTTTGCATCAAAACCTCCCCAAATATTTAAAAACTTGAATTGCTCCTGGGCTCCCTTACAGGGAGGCCTGACAGAAGTCTTTCCAAAACTGTGATTCAGTAAGAAATACAAGAAACAAACCCATAGAAAATGTGATGTGAAAGTTTCACATTAAGAGGAAAATAATTATGTTGAGTAATATCCACTGTCTGTTAGACACTTCGGTAGATACTTTATAAGGAGGAAAGCCTTAGCTGCAAGAAGCTCACAATCTCATGACTGAATATTCAACCTTAATGTTTTATTTATTTCCTTTGTTTTGAGTCTCACTGTGAGTTTGAACATTTTCTCAGCATAGTTGGAGGTTTGGGGTTTGAAATACATAAATATGCATTTGAACTATAATAGTGCTTTTAGTCTAAATGCTTTTGTCTCAGAAATTCAATAATAATTACTCTATAAATAAATATCACAGTGCTAGATATATACAAGCAATTTAATCTGAACACTTAATTTGTGGTCTTAGCTCATTAAACTTCCCTGGCCAAACTATGCCTTGAGTATATTCAAATCTGCAAAAAAAAGGAATAAAAGGACAGAATATCAATAATTTTCTGACCTGTTTTTTGAAGGCACTGACTCTGAGCAGCTGACCACACTGGAAATTTGGGAAGCAGAGCAGACTTTGAAGGAATTCTGGAATGCTAAAGGGGAAAACATTGGTTATGCTGATACTTCGTAATGTTGAATACAAAACTGTCCTCTGGGGTATTGTTAAGTTGAAGACAAACACATCCACATCTCTGCTGCAGCTCTAATACAGCAGGGAACATACGTTTTGGTTCAGGACTGTCTGCCTTTTTGTCTTTGCTGCTTAGACTAGGGATGACTGCATGTGTTAAAGTATTACAGTAATTTGGATCACGCTGCCTCCTTCTGCTAATATGAGTCTTACCTCTTGTTTTACCAGCTTTCAAGTCTCCATGTGAGAGTCGGGTCAGTGCACAGGGCCCATGCTGAGAGCAGTGTGCTGCCACAACGAGGGAGGAGAGCCACAGTGCTCAGCGTAGTTGGCCGGTGGCGGCTACAGATGCACAGCAGCCTGCAGAGTACAAAGTGAGGCCCTGGGAATGACAACCTGGTAGCCATTTGTGACGCTCCACACAAAAGGTGGTCCCTAGCTCTAATCATCCTTTTAGTCCCCTAACAAGCTCTTTGCAATAGATTGAGGCAGTTCTGTTATTGATTCTGAACATGTTCCCCAGTGGGGAGTTTCTTTCTCCACTCTGTGTTTTGGTCAAATTGATAGACTTTAAGGTTGTGCCTGCATTGCAGGCACGGCATGAGAAGAAATCTGGCAGTCCAGGCAGGTGCTGTTTCATCATTCATTTCACCTCATGTTGGTGCAGGCTCCTCCTTTGCCAGCCTCAGTGACGTATTTTGAACTCTCAAGTTCCTTATCAGAAAATCCCTTACTTATACTTGATAGTGAGGGACAAAATCATAGAATCATAGGATCACTTAAAAAAGATCTTTAAAGATCATCTAGTCCAACTCTCCTTCAATAATCAGGGACATCTTCAACTAAATCAGGTTACTCAGAGGCCTATCCAACCTGATTCTGAATGTTTCCAGGGAGGTGGCATCTATCACCTCTCTGAGCCTCTTGTTCCAGAATTTGACCATCCTCATAGGGAAGAATTTTTTACTAATGTCCAACCTAAACCTGCCCAGATTAAAGCCAGCCTGTGTTGTCCTGTCACTACACGCCATTGCAAAAATTCCCTCTCCAGCTCTCCTGCAAGCCCCCTTTAGGTACCGAAAGGATGCTCTAAGATCTCCTTGGAGCCTTATCCAAGCTGAACAGCTTCAGCTCAGACTGTCTTTATAGGATTAGTCTTCCAGATCTGTGGTAATCTTGATGGCTTCCTCTGGACCCACTCCAGCAGGTCAATGATTTTCTTGAGCTAGAGGTCCCAGAGCTGGATGCATCGCTCCACCACCTCCCTCAGCCAGCTGGCCATGCTTCTCTTGGTGTAGCCCAGGGCACAGCTGTCTTTGAGAGCTACACTTGGGCAGGTTTATGAGCTTCTCATCAACCAACGCCCCAAAATTTCAGGGCTGGTCTCTCTCCATTCACTGCCCAGACTGCATTTGTGCTTGGGATGAGCTCATCTCTCAGTTTAATTTGCTTTAGTGCACCTGGTGTATCCACAGTTTTGTCTGTGTATACAGACACAACAGGTGATTTAGAAGTGGATTTACTCAATTTTTATGGCGGGCTTAAATAAAGCAGTTTATCCTGATGAAAAATAGGGATAAACATTATTTCCTGTATTGACAGGTAACATACTTTCAACAAGATGGAGGAAAAAACTCCATATCTTTCAGTCCTCCATGGAGGGAAAAGTTAATGCTTTTCAGAAATTGTGAATCAGTGGTTTGTAAAATGGTTGCAATATTGAATTTACAGATGTATGACAACTGGTTTTTCCTTTTTATTCCCCATGCAGTGTATTTCCAAATAAACATTCTATGGTTTTGACTTCACTATATTTCATCAAAAATTTGCAATTAAAAGGATAAAAAAACCCCAAAATGCTAAAATACTGAACTGTGAGATGAAAAAAAACCCCTAAGAATTGATGTGACTTACTGTCACAAATGTGACTGACACATTTTTCCTAAGAAAATCACAAGAACAAAATTGTGGAACCGAAAAGCTCAGGATAGTGTAAATTATACCTGCTTACAAAACAAACAGTGCTCTCTAATACTGCATATCTTTGTCAGAACAGGGCCCCACAAATTTGGTGCAGAGCACAATCTCAGAAGGTAAATATGCAGTATATAGAGAAATGGCCATGCTTATCTGGCTTGCATAAAAATCTACGTAGAATTTAAATTTATAGCAAAGTGATACAGCACACCTCCTTAGCAAGATGTTTAAAGCAGTATTGGAATATGTTTTTTATATGATTTGTACTGACAGTTAAAGATTCCCAATTACTGGACATTCCCCAGTTCAAAGTGTTGTAAGGGAGTATTATTTGTGTCCCATTCTGAAGGACATGTCACAGTATTTCAGAATAGTGTTTTTAAGAATCATATCTATGTTGTACATTCATCAAACAATTCAACAGCAATATAGAATTTTAACAATAATAATTTGGCTAACTGTTAATTTAATTTCTTTCAACTTCTTAGATGTTGTGTATTTTGTCAGGAAGCATCTCAAAACCAAGTTCAGTAACTGTAGCTTTTTGAAAGATTACAATGGACTCATGTTAATTCAATCCCACTTCACGAAGATAGAGTGACTGCACTGGAAGAAAGGCTTGTGTTTTATTGTAAGGGGAACCAATATTTAAATTAGTTCATAAGCTCAGCATCAAAGAAAAAAACGTTGCATGTAATGATTTGCATACTACCCTGTGTATGGATGATAGCAACTAGAAGAAAGAGTTCAAGCAAAGTAACTGCAAGCTATAGGGATACAGAGTATAATCCCTTGGTACAAGTGCCTAAAAGAAATAGAGTGCTGTCAGGACCTACTACTAATTTATAAAATCACACAGAATGTGTGTGGGTGAACAAGCATCAGAGACTGAGAAATGCAAAGCTGCTTTAAGAAGAAAATGATACTTGTGGGGAGGCCATTATCCAAAGAGAATCCCACGGTTTTGTTAAATTCCTTTCTTTATTTGTAGACTCCCCAGTGCTGTGTGTTTTGTAATTTAGGAACTATTGAAGAAAGTGCACATCACCAAATGAGAAAAATCTGCCAAGAACTTGAGTGTGCATGCTGATTTAGACAGAAGTTTTAATTTGGTATTTTCTGTTTGATTTTGTTAATATTATTTTGATAATTTGGTAAAATTATTTTGATAATGTGTATTAACAATCAGACACATTATTAGAGATATTGTGAATGCTAAAATTAAATATATTACAGCATATTGCCTAGAGAGTTGCCTAGGAGGAATGAATTAATTATTGGTATTGAAATTAAGGAAGAATGAAGTAAAACTTTGGTTTCCAATTTTGTTTCATGAGAATTTAGAAAATGTTCAGAATATGTTTTATTTTTATGATTCTAGAATACCTCATCAGTGAATTCACATTTCTCCAGCTGTGGTACTGTTATCTGCAGGTTTAGTCTGAGCACTGATAATCCAGCTGAAGGAAATGACTTCACTGAAAGGAACTTGCTTATTGTACTGTATGGTGCCTTAAGGATTTCTTGTGGTCTGGTTTGCTAAGGGAAGAAGGGCTCTGGTCTTGATTTCCCTCTACACCTCTCCTCAGGTGGCAGTTGAGCATCCAGAAAAATTTCAAGGGACAAGGGGACAGACCCAAGTGAGGATCATGGAGCACGCTCAGCTCTCCCTGAGGAGCTGCCTCTCCCAACTCCGCACACATACTCACAGCCTGCCCCTACAGGGGCTTTCCTTTGCCCAGCAGACAAAGGGAGAAGGAGGGCATCACCTCGAAAGAATTTGTATGAGAAGTATTCACAGTTCAGGGCTTNTATGAGAAGTATTTACAGTTCAGGGCTTGGCTGCACACATTTTTGCGTGTGTGTGTCCTTCTCGTGGGCTGCAGACTGAACCATGAAACCTCCTCCTTCTCATCCCATGAACAAATATTCAGGATGAATGGGGATGAGGATGTGAAAGGAAAACCTGGTAGCAGAGAATCAAATCTGCTTTCTTCTTCACAGTGGCTGCCATTGCAATCCTTTAATAGTCTCACAATCCAGCTGTATTAAATTCCCTTCCTTATTCCATGTAACTCAGCTGGATCGTGTAGGCCTCTCCACTGAATACACTGAGACTTTGCTGGTGCTCTTGGCATGGTAGGCTACAGACCATATGTAATCCCTTTTGCATTTTTGGTGTTTGTTTCTGATAACGACCAAATAAGTGAATTAATTTTGAAAGATTCATTGATCTAACAAAGCCAAGCGTAAATCTGATTCTTTAGTCTTGTAATGGGAGCCCCAGCGTAGGGTGATTTGGGCTCTACCCCCCCTTCTGATGGCAATTCTGGTGGAGGAAACACAAAGGCAATCTGAAAAATACATTGGCTTCTTGCATGAAGGCAAATAATGTTCATCTCATCCTTTTTCTGGGTATATATCCTTTCATAGACTAAGTCTTATGTAGCTGAAACAAGGATTTAATACTACTGCATAAAAAATATGGTAGCTTACACTTGGGCATCCAATAATCATTAGTTTGTGCAGCAAGAAACACTGTTATTTCCCTGTTTCCTTTAAGTCTGCAGACTGCTGGAGATGTTGGTTTGTGTGTCCCAACACCGTGACAGTTTTGGTCACTTTGAGGAGCAATGAAAAGAGGAAGAGAATTGGCTTTGTCGATTATGCTTCTTTATATTGAAGGAAATTCCTGTAATATTTCTAACAATATTGTTTCTCTCCTAGGTTTTTGCTTAGAAATATGAAAAGCTATGCTCTGGAAAAACAGTGGGCTCTTGTTTGCCCTGTTTTTGTCAGTCAAATTTGTACAGAAACTGAGTACAAATTGCCAAATATTTAATAGTTCAACTTTCTTACAGGGGATCATGAGGATTCTTTTAGTCAATGTTAGGGGAAAAGATAAACTTTCTTTGTCATATATATCAGATTGAACATAATCTTTTATGTTTCTTATTTAATATGATACAAACTTCAATATTAGCTGTAATATATAAAAACATATTTCCATTGGTCTGAAAAGTATGATTATTCTCTAAGTCATCCTTGTCCTAGGTACACATGTGCACAATTCCTGAAATGAATGTCAGCGCATCTCCAGTGTCATCACAGGAAATTTGAAGGCATCTCTACAGAGACATTTACTTTCTTACTTTTTGCTGGCAATGAGTCTGTGCAGTCTAGCTTATTGAAACCTAGAAGAGCAGAAAGGTATTTCAAATCCCAGGCACTCAATGAATGAGATGTGAAATGAATTTCATGTGGATCAGCCCCCGGAGGCTTGTCACAATAAATAAGGCAAAGTGGATAGATGCTGCATTAGTTCATGTATGCTTCTGAGTAGCAGAGCTAATAACTGAATCATAATTTCACTTCAGGACACAAGGCTACTATATACTGTCCTCCTTTGATCTCTTCACCCATTCCAGCAAGCTAGGAAAATACCATAATAAAACTTCCTAAATACATGCAAGGAGAAAACTGGTAAAACCTTATGAAATAGCCAAACCATTCCACAAGCAGCACTTATTATTAACCCCTTTAAACTGGAAAAGTGCCAGACATAGTTTTTATTTCTAGTCCTCAAGATATGTAAGCCTATTTTCAATTATTTGTATGTGGGATAGCAGCAAAACTTCGTGTATGACAGACCATGTTTCTATTTGACAAATCCTCCCATTTGACTCTTGTTGAAAAGATGATGTGGAGACACACC
>VYZP01033795.1:951-17435 GCA_013400635.1 Hypocryptadius cinnamomeus
CTTAATATTTTCTGTATCAGTAAAAAAAATAAGGTAAATACTCATGGATGCCAAGATGGTTCACAGTATTTCTGAAGTTTGTGGGGAATGTAGGAATGGGGTGTTTTTGCCCTCTTCATGCAGGAACAAAGGATCACAGAAGTGTGTGTGTTAGAGCTCTGCGAGTTAAACAAAAATTTGGTGAGCTGGTCTATTCAATATTTAAGCAAAAAGGGAAGGAAAGAAGAATCAATTAGATAGATATTTAGTTCCAAACCTCATCCTTCCTTTAAGTAGTGGACAAGATAATCTGTTCTTTGGTATATAGAGTACTGTATTCAGCATGAGGCCCTTGTGACAGAGCAGCCTAAAGCTTCACAGCTGTGACCCAAATAAGCAAACCTGTCAGCAGTGGAGTATTTGTTTTATGTCAATGTGAAGGCAAACCAACATCTTTTGAGGTCTTTATCCTCTAGAGTAAATACACCAATAATGAGAGAACATGACAGTACACTCTGGAATGGAAAATTCTGGCCTCATATAGTTAACATGGAAAGAAGGAAGACACAAAAAAGCCAGAATGAGTGGCAATCTCCTATTTGAACTGAGATACCACTCATAGTTAAACCAGGAGTATTTTGTGGCTATAAATGGCTGCTTGTTCTGCATGATGCCAGCTTAGTAGCTGCAACTAGCCTTGATATAGTCATGTATACATACTAAGTGCTATTTTATGACAAAATGTAGTACAGCCTTGCTGATTAATATCAATTGCCTTGTTTCCCAAGGAATTACTTAAAAATTGCAGTGTGGAAATGAGATCTTTTCAGTATTTTCCTGTAAGCTAATGCTTACAGCATGGTAAGCCAGTTTTTAAAGTTAAAAATAAAGGTATTTGATAGAAGTCTTACACTACATCAACTCTTTACTTGCTTTGTTTCTTACAGTTTTAGCAGAGCAAGATAGTGCTGCAGCTCAGCAGTATGTTCGTCAGGGATGTCCAACAGCACTCCGAGCTGATCTGTGGGCCCTCATTCTTAACATTTCTAATCAGCCAGAGGTAAGTGGTGAAGGGAGAGTAAAATGTGAAGACTAGGTGAGAACACAAAAGTGCAGGCACATATATTCTAGTGATGTTTTTTCCAAAATAGAAATGCTTTACTGAGTTGTCACAGAAACTGATAAACATTTTGTGATTTAAAAAGCTCTGTGCTCTGGTGAAGTCTTTGCCACTCTTCCTAATTTTTAATAGATATGTGAGCAAAATACTGTAGAACAGATTATTAAATTGATCTGACTGACTCCTGAGATTTTCCTATACGATGCTAATTTTTTTAGAAGGGACAAGAAAAAATACTTGGGAAGAAGACTGAACCGCTCATATCTTTGCTAGGTTTTATAAAAAGATGTGTTATCTTTTTCCTGGTTGTTTGACCCTGTCATCATATGCACTTACATATCTTATAAATTGCTTTATATATTATGGCATATACTCTGCATAGGTACAATCAAAAAGAGTTAGAGAGGAGCTAGTAAGATGTGGGTTGTTTCTATGTTCCCTTGTACCACAACAGTTTTTCATTGTACCTTATATTTGATGCAAGTCCTCAACAATGAAATTTTTGCAGTATCTGAAGCCATGCCATAGTTATTATATTTCATATACCTTAAAAAGTTAAATCCCTCTTTAAGGTCTTTGCATAATTGGGGAAACTTTGATGTGAGGTTTTTATATGTACATAATAATTTACCTTGTGATAATTTTTTACACACTTAGCAAATGATACTTGTCAGCTATAGATGAAAAAGAAAAATAAACTGTTTTAAACATGTACATTATTCTGAGACTGAGTGCAGTAGAAATTTTCATTTAAGGGACATTCTGCCAGATCCAGAGCCTTGAGACTGAAATGAGTAGATTGTGTGCAAGGAATTAGTGGTGAGACAGTACTTTGTGATGATGCTGAAGGAACGCTAGAAAGATGAGGGCAAGTGGCTAGAAAATGGTAATGATAACATTGAGACAAAGTGGTAAGGGCAGATAAAGTGATGCAGACTGGGAAATTAGTCTACTACTTTGAGATTGTTGAAATAAAGGATTGAAAAACAGTGAAGTACAAAATGCACCCTCAGTCTCCATAGAAAACAGAAATTATCAAGTTGGGACAAGATACACTATGTTGAAGAAAATTATTTAAGCTGTGAGGTAAGTGAATGTAAATGTTTTTCTTCATGCAAAACTAAAACTGTTCTTCTGATGTAACAGCTGTCATAATCTTCTCTCTTCTTTTCCTAGACTATTTTTGCATAGCATTTTTTATCCTGGGTAATAAGTTAAAGTTGTTTTATGAACTTTGAGTACATGCATTTAAAAGATTGATTTTCTGAATGAGACCTAGTAGGCTGCCCTTACCACTTTGTCTCAATGTTATCATTACCATTTTCTAGCCACTTGCCCTCATCTTTCTAGCGTTCCTTCAGCATCATCACAAAGTNTTTAAGCACTGCATTAACTAATGTTTCTTACACAGAAGTAAGCTGTGACTACTGCTAACACCCTGAGATGTTCTTCTTGCATAGAATGAATACATGGCTTTATTTTTTGTGAAGTATAGCAAAGCAGTTTCCATATACATGTAGCTGTTTTATGATCTGCTGAATTTCATATAGACTTTATGGATTTATCTAACACTTCTTTTCTCTACCTCTTGTGAATAGTTTCTCTGCTAGAGTTGAGTTGTCTGCAGACATTCCTTGCTGTAATATTTCTGGTTTGCAATTTAGGTTCTATTACATTTATAGCTGTATGAATCTCTAAATCACATGAACTGTGAATTTCCTTTCTTTGATGTGAAACATTATGAGGGTTTGGTATGGGCAGCACTGTGTGTGCTAGCATCCAATATTGTTGTTTGGACAATTTTATTCAGTAAAGCTCAGCCTCTGTATAAAGCTAATATGCAGCCAAGCGAGGAATGATACTAACAATCTAGCATTGTAATAATAAAAATGATAAACTGTGAGCTCGGTATGCAGGATTATTTGGAAATGTACAAACACATTGCCTGACAATGAATTGTTTCTCAGTTTTCATTTGTAATGGTACACTTTAGAGGAACTGTGTTAAAAGAACCTTTTTAAGGTTGCAAAGACAAACATTTGAAGGTGAACAGTGTCACAGTTAATATTGTCTGTGTAAACAGTTCAATTTGCTGTATATATATTTTAATCATATGATCTTGAATCACAGACTCACAGTTATTTCCTGTGGGATGTCTGTCTCGTTGCATGAAATGGATGGCACACACTTACTGAGAATCTGTTTAATTTTTTTCCTTCTATTCATAGTGTTACAGAATTGTTTAGTCTCTGCATGCTACTGAAACAGTGCTTAGGAAAGAAGTTTTTTCATTATCTGATAGCCTTTTTCTTCCCCCTCTAAGTTTTTTGAGCTAATAGGTGGAAAATCTTAATTCTGAAAATTCCAGCATGGAAAAATCAGTAATACTTTACTTTGCTATAGGTATTACTGAATGTAGTTTCCAAAGTTTAAAAACTTAATATAGGTGAGGTGGTAAGTTCATAATGGGACATTATGTATATCTGCCTTATCAGAAGGTTTTTGAGATTAGGATCAGTAGCCAAAGGTCCCCACTGTATCATTCAAACAGGAGAAAACCCAGTTACAGTAACAGACTGTCATCATCTTTGACTGCAGAAGGATGTACTTTACAAGTAGATTTCACAGATCTCTGGCAAAAGGAGAATAAACTTTGAACCTTCTTCAAGAATTCACTGGGAGGGTCTTCCTTTAACGCTTTTGTCTGTCTTCTCTTTATGTAATCTGGTTAGGTGTTTTTTTTGTTCTTGTTAGATTGAGGGGCAAGTGCAATACTGCAATCACATGGTGAGGGTGACTAAAAATGGGTCATGACCTGCCAACAGTTCATCACTGAGAGTGTCGCTCTAGTGCCATGGATTTCATGACAGGACACAGGTGGACTGTGCTGGCACAGAGGTTGCTGAGTAATCCGTAGCTTTATTTCAGAGAAGGTGAATATCCAGATTCTGCTTCAAGTAGCTTTGCTGGGTTCTGCTGAACTGTTCTCTCTTGCCCATGAGCTCCTTTCAGAGCTCCCTTATGCTCTCGAGTGGATACAATATGAATGTTTTGGGATGTGGCTCTGTAAGGTCAAGAAGGCTGCTCACTGCAATCCTGAAGTGTACTTAATTTCAGTTTGGAAAGATAAGTATATTTGGAGGTGTGGTATAAAAATATATAATTTTCAGAAAAGCTGCAGTCTATATAAATAAAGTGCAACATATTTTTGAAAGAGAAAAAGTTTACAAGTCAATGTTACATGAAAATTTGGCAGACAAAGAAGAAATGTTGAATCAGATGAAAATGGTAAGATTTTTGTTTTAAAATAAAAAAAAAATTTAAATAACATTAAAAATGTAGCACGTTTTTGGACACTTCTGAAACTTGCTAGTAGTGGAATTTCTCATCTAGAGAAAGAAATGCAGCCAGTAAATAGTAAAAGAAGACTTGAATAATTTTTAAAGGCTGAGTGAGGCTCTTAAAATATTCCTCACTGTCTAAGTGAGAGACTGATCACCAGAGAGTCTTGTGTCTTGAAAGTCAATCTTGTTTATGATTCAGATCTAAGGAATACATCTTTTAATAGAGCATCAATCACAAGCCTCTTGTCTTACTAAGAGAAGTGGGCAAGATCCTCTTGTAGCCAAGTTGTATCTGAAAACCTGGCATGATTCCAAGCCCAGCTTCATTTTGCGTTACAGCAATCACAATTTAAAAGAGAATGAATGGCAAGTAAGGAGTTAAAACCTTTATTCCTAGAATGTTTGTAGTTTTGTTAGATTTGCAAGTCCTTTTTTAATAGTTTCTGATTTGCTTCCTAAATTTTTTTTTTTTTTTGCATGAGTTCTATTTCAAGTGAACAGCTTGTCCTTCTGGTCTTAGAATCATACAATGGTTTGAGTTGGAAGGGACCTTAAAGATCATCTTGTTCCAAACCTCTGACCATGGGTTTTGGTTTTGGTTTGTGCTTTCTTTGGTTTTGGTTGTTTTTTTTTTTTAATATTAGCTTCCTGTGTTTTAATATAGACAGTCATTGGAGATGGCAAAAAAAATGTTATTCATTTGGCAGTGTTATACTTGATTAGATTACAGTATTGATGCTTTAAAATGATGACCTGAGTATTCGAGTAGTTATTAATAGCTTTGAAGAATGCTATGTTTATACTGCAGATACATTGCATTTAGTAAATATTTATGTCTGATCCTTCCTAAAGAAATGGCTGACTTAATTTATCAATTAGTTCACATCAATCAGAAATTGTTATTCAGTTGTAGGTGTAATGGCAGAGAGATATTTAGGAGTTTGGGAGTTATGGGATGACAGTGCAATATTTAATTCTATTTTTCCTTTGCAAGCTCTTTCTAAGAAGGAAGGGATAGGGTAAATAAAGCAGAGAAGTTTGTTCTGATGCTTCCCCGTTGTTTCACCTGTGTGTATGTTCTGTAGACATTCAGGAAATAATTGGAGTTTAAAAACAGATCCTAGTTTTTTGTAATCTTCACCAGTTTTTTTATGTATATTTATTATTTAATCTTTGCACAAATTTAACCTGTTTACAGGTTCATACTAGTTTAATGTCAAATATTTGCAGCAACTCACTAATGCTTAAAGAAAAGACAGAACCTATTGGTGGAGAGGTGCATAAAAATAGAGTGTAACGAAGAAATAAAACATAATGATTTTGAGCATTGAAAAGATTTTAGGTGTAGAGAGAACCAAAGGTTGGAAGATAGGGGTCTTTGGTTTGAACTAGTCACTTCATTCTCATTTTATTACTTATCTGAAGGTGAAGTCATTTTATAATGTTTCAAATCTCAATTCCTAGGACTTAAGCTAGAACAAACCATGATAGATGCTTCATAAATATGCAGTGCTTTTTTTTTCAATTGCTGAAAATTAATTTTTTTACCTTAAATATAAATTCAGGTCATGTCTCAGACAGATGACGGTAATATTCTTAATTTTAGGACATCTTGTATTATGAACAGCTTAAGTCAAATGTGATTCAACACGACCTTTTAGTGGACAGCCTGATTTACAAAGTAAGTAATTCACTAAACAGTGAGTGATTTATGTGCTCATCACACTCGTATCTTCTGTTGGTTTTTTTAACAAAGAAAATACTAGATGGTTTGGTTTTGAGGAGTGCAAAAATAATTTGTGTGAACTTATTGTGAATTTATTCCTTGTGCCTGTGTTGTCTCTCATGTAAGACATTTGAGTTGAACTGTTAAGTCATAAAGGAATGGGATCTTCATTTGAAGGAGTAATTTGGTTTGTGAGAAAGAACCAACAGGGTATGACTACTTCCATTTCAAGTTTCAACTCTGAAACTTGAAATGGAAGTAGTCATCAAGTTAATACAGCATTTTTTTAATCATCAAGTTAATACAGCATTTTTTAATTTTAAAATGTGGAGTCTAAGCTTAGCTATAGTTCCTTGCATGAAAGTGAAACAGTGTCTTCTATTACCGTGTTAAATTTAGCTTCCATGGGAGTCTGAAGAGAGGTCTTTTGGCTTCAAAGTCTTGTATTTTTTTATTACAGGATGTGAAGCTGACAGCAAGCAACGATGACTACTATTTTGTGTTTGAGGATTATTTATATCAGGTATGTAACTATTTTTTGATTAGAAAACCTAGGAGGTATACTCCTGTGGGATTGTATCATCTTTGGGGAGAGAACTGCCTTTGTAAGGCAGAGTACAGTGGGACAGATACATCTGTTCACTGCTTATACTTTCTGTTCTGGATAGCAATCTTGGGCACTTAAACAGATTAAGCAGGGCAAGCTTTAAAAAGGTAAGGTAATGGAGCAGCTTATATTGAGTGTCATCACGCAGCACTTACAGGATGGCCAGGGTATCAGACCCAACCAGCATGGGTTTAGAAGGAGTAGGTCGTGTTTGACCAACCTACTCTCCTTTTATGACCAGGTGACCTGCCTGGTGGCTGCTGAAAAAGCTGTGGATATTTTCTGTTTGGGCTTCAGCAAGCCCTTTGACACTGTGCCCCACAGCACACTCCTGGAAAAGCTGCAGCCCACGGCTTGGACAGGAGCACTCTTTGCTGGGTTAGGAACTGGCTGGATGGCCAGGCCCAGAGAGTGGTGGTGAACAGTGCTGCCTCCAGCTGGGGGCCAGTCACCAGTGGTGTCCCTCAGAGGTCTGTACTGGGACCAGTTCTGTTCAATATTTTTATTGATGACATGGATGAGGGGATTGAGTCTTTCATTGTAAATTTGCAGATGACACTAAGCTGGGAGCGTGTGTTGATATGTTGGAAGGCAGGAGTGCTCTGCAGAGAGACTTGGAATGGTTGGATGGATGAGCAGAGTCCAATAAGATGACGTTTAATAAGTCCAAGTGTCAAGTCCTTCATTTTGGCTACAATAACCCTCTGCAGCGCTCTAGGCTGGGGACAGTGTGGCTGGACAGTGCCCAGGCAGAAAGGAACCTGGGGATACTGGTGACAGCTGGCTGAACATGAGCCAGCAGTGAGCCCTTGTGGCCAAGAAGGCCAAAGGCATCCTGGCCTGTATCAGGAATAGTGTGGCCAGCAGGAGCAGGGAGGTCATTCTTCCCCTGTGCTCAGCACCGGTGAGGCCACACCTTGAGTGCTGTGTCCAGTTCTGGCCCCTCAGTTTGGGAAGGACGTTGAGACTCTGGAGCACATCCAGAGGAGGCAGCAAGGCTGGTGAGGGGCTGGGAACACAGGCCCTGTGAGGAACGGCTGGGGGAGCTGGGGGTGTTTAGCCTGGAGAAAAGGAGACTCAGGGTGACCTTATCACTCTCTACAACTTCCTGAAAAGGTGGCTGTGGTCAGGTGGGGTTGGTCTCTTTCTCCAGGCAGCAACCGACAGAACCAGAGGACACATCCTTAAGCTGCACCAAGGGAAGTTTAAGCTGGATATTAGGAAAAAGTTTTTTACTGAAAGAGTGATAAAGTATTGGAATGGCCTGCCTGGGGACATGGTGGAGTCACCATCCCTGGATATGTTTAAAAAAGACTGGATGTGGCACTCAGTGCCATGGTTTAGTTGGGGTATTAGGGCATGGGTTGGACTCAATGAACTTGAAGGTCTCTTTCAAGTGGTTCTGTGATTCTGTGAAATTTGCAAACTGTCTGAATAATCAACTCAAACATTGATATTTACTCACTAAATATTTACATGTAAGAGTTTTTCTTGATTTAATGGTCAAAGATGTTCTTCATTGTTGTTTACACTGTGTCTTCATCTTGAGATGTGAAAATCTGATTCCTATTTCTTTTTCATTTGTTATGTAGACTACCATGGCATTAATTAGTCATTAACTGACACTTGCAGTAGACAGGGGGTTATAAACTATGAAGAGGTATGAACTAGTATATGATATAATCTTTTGTTTTAAGACCATCAGAAATAGATTTTGTATATCATTCTCAATATATAACCCAGTTGAACGTTTTCCTTTTTCATATCTCTACTCACTAAAAGAATAGCTGCAGAATGAAAATCATTAAAAAGACTAAACTGTCTTTATTAGTTTGAAGGAGACTTACCAAAAATCTTTGAAAAATTATGTGGCTAGTTTTACTGCAGGGCTTTGAAGCAGAGAATATCTCAAACTGCTAATTATTTGTTGCTCTAGTTTTGATTGCTATTTTGTGGTATTCTTCAGACTCTGCTCTAGAAAAAAGTTATCCATTTTCCTTGATAATTTCCTCCTCCAACCTAATTTGGAAATGCTTTACTGCCAAATTATTTTGTTCTATAGCCCCTGGAAAAATTTTTTAGTATGAGTCACTGTGATATGGGATATTATTTATTGATTTAATATGATAAGTGGAATTAAATATTGGCTAAATAAGATAGATAATGAAAATGTTAGTTTAAACCAGATACATTATTGCTGGGTTTGCGCTGGGTTTAGGGCTTTTTTTCATGACTGGTTACTACCTCTTAAGTTTTCCAAGTCATTGAACAGGGTGTGTCCTTTGTGTGTTGTGGAATAGATGAAATATCCAGCAAAACAAGAAAATTTGAGCTTAAAATAACGATAAGGATATTTTGTTTCATTATTGGTACCTCTTCAGTACCATACAACTGTTTTCAGAAAAAACACTGTGAAATGACATAATTTATTTGTTCTATATATTTTTGCTTTTTTTCTCCCTAAAGTTTATTTATTTTTATTACTTCTTCATAACTATTGAAATAAAATGCAGGTACATTTAATAAAGTAATTTCTTTTTGATAAAAGCTTTGACTTTGGGTTTTTTTCTTTCCCTCAATGATTTGAATTCAGTGGTTTTCTTTTCACTTGGATTATAAATATCCAATAATTTGGTTAATATTTCTCTACTTGAAAAGGAGTTTGTGCCATTGTTTTCTTTAGCACTATCATTTTCTTAGTGAGGAAAATAACACATGGAATAGTAAATTTGTAAATTCTTTAATTCAGGCCAGAGGTTCAATTTGAGTACTTTAGTCTTACATCCTGCAGAATGAATATGTGCAAAAAACCTTGCCCTGAGTTTTTTGGGTGTAGTCATAACTTAGGTTTGAGCTAGAGTCTATCGCTTATAAAGATGCAGAGTCTTCATTTAAAGACTTCCAGATACTGGTACTGGACACTGTATTCCTAAAAAAGAGGGCCTCAAATGAAGGTTACATTCTTTCCCCTATGAGAGAACATAGTTTATGCCCTGTTCAGATTAGTTTCTCTTTCGTTCACCTCAGTTAACATACACATAGAATTACATTTGCCTGTGCATTGTTATTGTCAGTGATATTTTGGCAGCTATGAACATGATTGTGTATTGCACAAAAATAATATTTAGCTTAAACTGTTTGAGATAAAGAAAGTATTATTCATTTTAAAAGATGTTTGTATTTGAGAAATAGTTTTGAGGTTCAAAAAAGAAAAAAGTCTCAAAATATGATCTGCTTTCCATAAAAAAAAGAAAAATTAAAGCAATAATAGTCAGATGTGTAGTTTTGCTTGTTTCCTTTTGGCAAATGCTGATATGTGCAATATGTTTGCACCAATTAGTGGAAGTAAAAATCCATTCATTTTTATTCACAATAAATTATGTCATGAAACATTTCCTCCTTTTACACCTTGACTACAGTTAAAATAAACTCTTAAAATCTTCAAGAGCAGAGTGTCCTGGGTTCAGCTAGGGTAGAGTTTATTTCTTCTCACTAGCTGTTGCAGTGGTGTGTTTTGGATTGGGAATGAGAGTGGTGTTGATAACATGCTGATGTTTTGGAGTATTGCTAAGTTGTGTTTATCCTAAGGACTTTTTCCTTGTCTCATATTCTGCCAGTGAGGAGGTACACAAAAGAAACTGGGAGGGGCACATAGCCAGGACTGATGAAAGGGCTATTCCACAACACAGAACGTCATGCCTGGTAGAGAAACTGGGGGGAGTTACCTGGAATAGGGTGGCCAATCTGAGCTTGGGAACGGTCTGGCATTAGTCTTTTATTATCATTATTATTATCAGTTGTCATTATTCCCTTACTAAACTGTTCTTATCTCAGCCTACAAGTTTTACTTTGATTTTCCTCCCCATTCCACCGGGGTGGAGAGGGAGAGGGAGGGGGTTGGGCGAGCATCTGAATGATGCTCGGTTTCCAGCTGGGCTTAAACCCCAACAGAGAGGGATTCAGGTGTGCAAAAGTCAGCAGTGAGTTGAAGTCTGCCTTATGTCTGCCCTCTCGTGTGCATTCTTCATAGTGCAGCCTTTCAGTGCATGAAAACATGAAGATTTTAAAGTACAGTACTAATTCTACCATTTTTACAACTCCAGATAGGATGAGATTCTTTA
Organism: Hypocryptadius cinnamomeus; assembly: GCA_013400635.1. Taxonomy (NCBI): domain Eukaryota; kingdom Metazoa; phylum Chordata; class Aves; order Passeriformes; family Zosteropidae; genus Hypocryptadius; species Hypocryptadius cinnamomeus. Next base: position 11,849 of record VYZP01033795.1, read on the forward strand.
TTGTGTGGTTTTTTTTCTATGAATGCTTTTACTGCTTCATTTTATACTCAGTTGCTGTGAATACAGTTTTTTTCATTTATGTAAACAATAAAACCCAAATATACTTTAGAGTATACTATGTGCATTTTTGATCTTTAGGATACAAGGTGAGCATTATAATCTGTTTTTTGAAAGAGCTGAATTGCGTGCAAACATTTTGTAAAGATCATGGGAGTGAAAGCAAATGTACTGCAGAGCTGCACACATTCGAGAGTGTAAATGATTAGTTTGCTTATTCACTTACTAGGACATTCCCAGGTCATAGTAACTGAGTTGAAAAACAGTCTAAAAGATGTAAAAGCAGCCAGGTACACATACAGTCACTAATGCTGTGACAGAAGGGGAAAGTAGGAGGGTTGAAGAATGTGGATATGAAACTGATAACTAATGAAGGTGAATGTAAAATTGTAGCAAGTTCAAAGTGAGCCTGGAAATTCGAGCAGGAAAACAAACTAGGGTGGTGAAGAGCTTTCAACCTTATTGGCTCTCTTAAATAGCGTCTAATAGATGCTAATTAAGACATTAAATTTGTTTGACATTGCTTTGATCCGGTTAATCAGCTGACTTTCTTTTCTGCAGGTGTTGCTGTGTTTTTCCCGAGATACGTCTGTACTGGAGCACTTTACTTACAGTAGTGCCACCCCCCCCAAATCATACATACAAGGTAAAAAGAGTTGTTTCTAAAAAGATCATGTAGATTTTTGTTAACTGATGCACTAATACAGTATGTGAATTTGCTTTGTGTTCATTACACCTAGTAGACTACCCTTTAAAGAATTTTAATAAAAATGTATCCAGCTGACTTCTGCATAGATTCTATTATGACAGTTTAGAAGCTGATCACAGATTGCAGTGTTGTTCTTTTACTCCACTTTCCTTTATATAGTTCTGCAGTGTTTTACCAGGAGAAATGAAACACAACTATGACAATATGGTAAAATCATGACAATGCCTGTCTTCATCAGAGCTAGACATTTAAATAGAAAATATTGTCCTCTGCAGCTCCAATAAATTTAACAACTGGAAATTGTTATAGAATGTTGTCTTTGCAAAGCAGAACATGTTGCTAAAGAACTGTGGGCTCTGTCCAATAGTGTGGGAGAGTAGAGCTTTACCAAGCATACTTAGCACTGATTTTTTTTTAAAAAGCATAGCATCTTCCAGAGTATTAGCTTATTTTTGGATGTTCTTTGACTTGAGGTCTCATTATTTTTCTTAACAATCTTTAGATTTCTTGATTCAGTCCACTTGCCTTCTCTGGCAGCTTCTCATGCCATTCTTCTGGATGTTTCCATGTGTCTTAGAACCTCACCTGCCTTGATTTTACCTAGAGGTTCCTAATTTTGCCTTCCTTCTTGAGTCATTAAGTAATCCAATCACTTTTTTTTCCCATGCACCTTCATCTTCTACATTCCCATTGATTTCCTTGGTCCTGGTGCCTGTGTATTTAGTCAAATATGATCCCTAAGTACTTTTTTGCACAGGACCTCTGCTGAGAGTTTTCATCTTGCTGCTTCTTATGTCACTATAAGTAATGTTTGTTTTCTAATTTTTTTATTTCTTTTTTATTGCTTTTTTTACTGTCTTCCACTGAATTATGGAATTTTCTTTACCTACTCCCTGAAATAAGCAAAGGGCTCACCTGAGAGCAAAACAGCAGTGGGATCCCAGGTCTCACTTCAGACACAGAGCTGTGGCAGCCCAGAAACACAGCAATGGAGAACATCCTGCATATTCCTAGACAAACCCTGGGGAATGATGTTGGTGATACCTAAATCTGTGCAGTGCAAATCCGAAAGGCTTGTATGTCCTATTTTTAGCTGATTTTCCAAGAGATGTGCTTTATGCTAAAAATACTCATCCTCCCAGATTATAATTCCTGGCTGCACAATGAGCAAACTGTTGAAAGGAAAAGGAGAAGATAATTTTTAGTTTAATGAAGCAACTCATTTGTATAATTGGAAAAGACTGGATTTTGTTTTCATAGGGTAGTAGGCAGGAATTTTGCAGGTTAATTTTTATTTTATTTTAGTCAGTTTATGCTATAGGAAAATATCAAGGTCCAGATTCCATTGAACCTGACAAAAGTTCCGTGTGCTAAAGTCTATTGTGAAGAGTAAATAGATTACACAGAATATTCTATAAATTTTCATGTAACTAATTAAATTTTTAGTTGAATGTTCTCATTTTAGAACTAAACTAATTGCAAGTTTTAATTAGTTGTAATTATGTTTCATAACACTTTTATATTTCTAAATAAATTATTGAATTTTATTAATGGAGTTTGGATTATTAATTTCTATAGTTAAAATATGGTTTAATAATATAACGTGTTCATTTTGCAGGGAAGATAAAAAAGTTATATGATCAGTGATTTTCTTGACTTAATTCTTTTGTATCCAGTGGATTACTTAAATATTTGTTTGTTATATCAGAACATCCCTCTTCTTCTGTTGCAGACCTAATGATGCCTTGAATATTTTTTATCTGTGGTTGTATCTGTTTGAAGGCCTTTCCTGTCCCTAGGTCAGTCTGCCCTTATTCCCTCCTAGAGCTTCACTGTCTTCCAGGTCTGCAGCAAACACCTTTAGAGCTCCTAAGACACACCCAGATAGAATCTCAATGGAACAGCATTGCTGAAATTTTCCTCCTCTATTTTGTTGTTTGTCATCTTTCTTTATTGGTGCTGCATTTCAGTTTTGTATCTGACATTGCACCTGTCCCATTGCATTGCTTGCCACATTTTAGACAATGTCAGATGGTCAATAATGTAATAAGTTATGATTTTTGTAATTGTAACTTAAAATCTACTTTTTAATTTAAATTGTGTAAATCTTTATACATTTTTACAGCTTAGTGACATTTTCTTTGTGGTTTGATGGTTCACAGGAAAACTTGGAATAGAAGAATATGCTGTTTTCTATCCTCCAAATGGTATGAATTATACTATTGCCTCCTCTAGTGGTAGTTTGGAAAGACTTTTCTTTTTCAAATAGGTGATATTTTCTTTTTCTATTACAAGTTATGTTTTGCTATTACTCTGTGAAATTTATTAATATAAAGGAGTAAGCTGGATGGAAGCTACTCCAAACCCACATTCAGCCTGTTGTTAGTGATCACAAACGGAGTTTGTCTGTGTGTGTGCAGGAAGGAGAAAATAACTTCATGATTGTGATACGGCAGCTTGTATTCAGTCTTGTATCAGCACTTAGAGGATTTGAATGATGAATGCTGAAACTGGCTGATCTCTCAGCTTTTCAGTACTTAACAAACCACACCCTAAAGTCTTCTCCTTTCAAAATGTGTGTTGACACAACAGTTCTATGTAGTTTTAATATCATTGCTGTTGTTATAATTTCAGTTAATTGGTTTTTTCAGCTCTTGCCTTGACCATTTCAATCCCATATTGAATTCTTTCCTTCCATTTGTATTTCCAGTTCTTTCCTCTTGCTTTCAAGGCCTTATGTTGCCAATCTTAAATCTGTGTCTCTGGCCTTGTCTTTTATGTCTTCTGTATTTCAGTGTAGTCAGTTGCAGTACATATTTTTGTTTCACTTTTTTCTATGTTGGCTCTGCAATTCTTGCAGCTTTGTAGCCATGCAGCATTGTTCTTATGGTCTTTTGCCAAAGCAGCCACCTCTTAGCAGTCTTATATAAAATCTAGTGAATGGGAGCTAAGATCAGCTGGGAAGGAGGAGCAAGCTGTCATGCTACAACTGCCAAGTACTGTGAATGTTCTGTCTGAGTACTACATGAATTACTAGAGGTCTTGGCCTCCTTTTTTTCCTACTCCATTCTTGTCAGTGCATGATGTTTATGGGTTGTCATTTGTCTGAAATTAGGTTCTGATATCAGCAAAGCCTCTGTGTAACAACTTCATGGAAACTGAGCTTTACTTGACTTTCTAGGAACTGTAGCTTGTGTTGAAGCATGTCAGTGGTTGTACTGACATAGGTGATAGTGTACTTACGTATGTACAAGATGGAGATCTGTGCAGGTGCAATAACAAGGGAATACTTCATTCCCTATGCAGGAAGAATAAAATTTGACACTGTGAGGGGGAATAATATTTTTTTGCATGCATAAAGAGGATCATTAAAGAACAAAAAAAAAATATTTTTGTTTTGCAGGTGTAATTCCTTTTCATGGCTTTTCTATGTATGGTAAGTGTGACTCTCATAAGCTAAAACCTCAGGACTGCTTTTCCTCATATTGTAGTTTAAAGCTGTATATACTTTTCTGCAACTTTTAAACTTGTGTATGTGCTTTTATGGTTTTTTGTGTATGAAGATTGTTGAATATAATTTTTAAAATTTCAGGCTGTTTTATTTACTCATATTACAGCTTGCTGCCTTGTGGGAATTCCTTCTTTGAGAACTAATAGCTGAGCTAAGCTACGCATCTTTGTGTATATGAATAGAGGGACAAAGTTTACCAACAAAGTGTTCTTTCCTTGTGTTTCACTTCTGGGTAGACCAAGTTACCCATGAAAAAAGTTCTTAAAAACATAGTGTGAAAGGCCTGTTGCTCTCTACATTTACTTGCAAGAGATGTTAAAAGAGCATTACATAATATAATGCTTGCTAATTTACTGCACAGAGGAATGCACAAATATCAACAAGATTTTTAGGAAAAAAAGCAGAAAAATCTCCTGGGGTTACAGACATACTGCAGCTATTGCAGATGTGAGATTAGGTGTTTTGGCTTTTCAGTTTTTTCTTTTGGTTTATCAAAGGTGTTTGTAGCATCACGGGGCAAGTTGATTTTAAGTTTATACTTAAAATGCTATGTTTTGCTAATAATGAAGTTTAATGATGACACACAATCATTAAAATAATGAAATTGAAATATGAAATGCAGATTTGAACCTGAGTAGGGAATCCAGAGTCTTTGGAGTAATAAGCACTTGAATTACAAACTATTCCTTAGGGACTCACTTAGAGACATTCACTTGTTCTGTGTGAACTGCTTTTCAAAACATTTGGATTTGACTCTGCCCTTGAGAACAGCGTCTCCCAAACGGAGGTGTGAGTTTTCCTCCCTCCCTCCTGTCCTCGCTCTTTGCACAGGCTAAGAATATGCTGGCTCTGAGAAGGAGGAAGGGTGAAAAGCAAGGCAGTAGAAACATGGTAATGTAGCTCAAGGCTGTGGCTACAGTGGCTGGGACCAAGCAGAGCATCTGCTGTATTCCATGCTGTGCTGCTATGTGAGGAAGTGTCTGGGTCCTTATGAAAATCCTATACCCTTTTTCCTGTTTGCATGCATTCACTGTCAGGGTGCCAGCTGTCAGAGGCTGTTCTGTTACCCTCCAGGCCTTTATGTACATGTGCACACTGACAAGTTTTCCACGTCCATCTTCAAGCATTAAAAACATGAGCACGGATAACACCCTTTGCTTTTCTTACCCCTACGGAAATACATGTTTCTGTGAACATCTCACCCTGCCTTAGCACCTCACCTCTCATACATAGACAACACTTTTGTTATTAAGCCACATTCTCTAATACTTAGATATGAAAATAAATTCACATGTGCATATATCCATATA
>VYZP01033797.1:4602-32524 GCA_013400635.1 Hypocryptadius cinnamomeus
TTTTTTGGTGTTTGTTGCTTCCAGGTTTTGAAGGACAAGAAATTGCTTCCCAGCTGACACTCTCGATGGCAATTTTCATTTCAGACTAAATCTCGTGTCTGAGTGATAAACCTTTGAAAACATGGGCTTATAATGGAAACACTAAGTCAACTTTAACTACAGCTGTGCCATGCAAGAAAAATACCACATACCTTAATGAGGTGCTAAATCTGATACGGCAGAGGAATGTGTTGTAATCATTAATTACAATGGAACCTTAAAGCTGGAGTCTGCTTTTTCTGTTCAAATAAAATGGGCTTGGCGAGTTGGAGCTGAGAGTTATTTAAAAATATCACCACTATATTTAGTTTAAATTTCACCGTGGTGTCTTGGTACTTGTAAAGTCAATATGGAATCTGTGTGTAGGAAATGCCAATGCTTTTAAAGGACAGCAGCATGAGGGAATATATTAAACCCTGGGCTAACTCAGTGTGTCATATGGCGAATGTAGAAACCTGGAGGCTGAGCTTGGGCAGGGAAGCCAGGGAAGGCTGTTTCCAGCATGATGAGGGAGCTCTCCCAAGAGGAGTGTTGACAAGCAAGAGTTTGCTTCAAATTTGGAAGATGGCTTTGGTGGGTAGGAAGGAGCAGGATGGGGGAGCATTTGCAACATGCAGTTCATTGGTTAGCATTCACTTTTCCTCTTTTCAACTCTTTTCTTCTGAGCTGTATATGTTGCAAGGAGATCCTGATTCCAAGGACTCTGGTCTTCTTTAACATGCAGCCCACTAATGGTTGCTCTTCCCAGTTCTAAGTTCTCAAATTGTGGAAAGATTTTTGATTCTCCATGTCTGGAATTAAGAGTGCTTAGAACATATCTATCTAAATAGGAGAGAAGGCATTTTGCATGACTGTGACATCTGCTATAGGATGAACCCCCACATGCAATGGCACAGGTGAATGAAGGCTGTGACCTGGGAAGGGGTGTATGGGTTCAGTGCATGAGCTTCTTCTCTTGCCCTTGGATCCAGCTGAGTTTTGAGTTATCTACCAATGAAGAAGAGAGTTGGTAGAGGAACATGAGGAAATCTGTCTACTTTGCAGGTGTGCAGGGTGACATTTAGAAAATGTAGCGTAAAATGTCAGAGCCTCTTTTTTTGTTGTTGTTTTTGCTTTCCTGTATAGATCCTGACCCCAGAATAAGACAAGTGACAGAATGAAATAGGTACTCCCATCAACATGGCTCTAGGATACATCTGGCTGGTTTGTTCCTGATTTAATTTTAATTGCACAGTTTGTGTCTCTATGGAGGAACAAAGATAAGGAAAAGATCATTGTGAAAATGAAGACTTCATTGAAAACCTTTTAGGAGACTTCAGGACAAAGACTCTTAATTAGTGGGACAAAATGGATGGCAGATTTTTGGTACTTTAGACTTCCATGGATCCTCTTCTTGACTGGTTCATTGATCTCAATGATGAGTCCATCTCTGGAGCAGGGATGTGCTGCCTTGGTTTCTTCTTGCTCAGCTGCAGGAGTCCCTTCACTGGCAGGGCTGGAGCTCATCTGGACACAGCCAGCCTGTATCTAGGATGCACTTGGCACTGCTCAGAGCAGGCTGCAAAGGTACAGAAGTTGGTAACCACACATCTGGTAGGAAGGTAGCACAGGGAATATCAGGCTTGCTTGGCTATGCCCAAGCATGTGCAGAAGGAAGAGGTGGTGGCATGAAGCAGTCCTGGTCTTTCCAGAGTGATGAAGAGCCTTTGTAGAGGTCATGTGCAGAACTCCTTAGTGAGGGAAAGATTAACTGCTACCTCTAGAGTCAGCTGGAGTGGTTCTTCACAGCACTGGTGGTCTTTCAGACACTGGGAGAGTGTGTATGGGATATTGCCCCTTGAATCATCTTTCCACACAAGCAAGGAGGAGCTTCCCTTGAGCAGAGGCTTGAGAGAAGTCAGTGAGGTCTCATGTGAGACCTTTTGATGCTGTGATGGTTTGGTGTCCCTGTCTGTAGTGTGGATTTTGGGACCAAGACGAGGTGGTGATGTTCCTACACACAGTGTTTATACTGTTGGGGAGCCCTTCAAAAGTTCATGGGTGAAGTGAATTTCACAGGTACCTGTGACAGCGCTGGGCAAACCTTTGTGCAAAGAGCTGTAATCAACCATAGGCTTCAGTGCTGTGGCTCAACAGAGTGAAGGGTACTCCTTGTTCTACACAGTAATCTTTTCATAATGGTGTCACCTGAGACTGGGAAAGAAATTGTAGCTTAGTACACTGTGCTTTATATGAAAATATTCCAGTTGTGCCTTGCCTTGAACACTTGTTAAAGATGTATTCTTGATGTGTGAAAACAGCATAAATATGATGAGGTTTGAAGAAAGGTTTCTTTTTTTCATTTCTCCTTCTGTTTTGTCAGCCTCAAGAGCACTTTCAGTTCATGTTCTCAAGCTGTTCTGCACAGCCACTGTTCCAGCCTCCAGGGCTAGCTGCACACTTAAAATAAATAAATGGAGGTGCAGTTCTTATATAAACCACTCATCTCCCTTAGCCAAGGCTTTAAGGAAAGCATCAACACCTCTAACACTCAGCCAGGGCTGGAATGTTAGCAGTGCTGCCTGGGTGCTGGCTTTCATTGTCAGCGCTGCCCGGGGCCCAGGCGGGCCCTGGGGACCTGTCACATGCAGTGAGTGGGACTGTCACATGCAGCAGAGGCAGGGATTCATGTTTAGAAATAAGAAATGTGGGTGAGTGTGACAGCACCAGTCTGGCTTCCTCCAAAGTTGTGGAAAACCCAGGGGTGTACTTCTCCAAAGAAACACAGCTGTGGTTGGTCCTTTTCACTCTGATGCTGAGTACCCAGCAGCTCCACTGTCCTCGGCAAGGGCAGACTGAGAGCGAGCCTGAGGTTGTTCCTGTCACCCAGCTGAGGTGTGTAGCTCAGATTCCTTGACCAACCTGTGGCAGGAAGGGGACAAGGTTGTGAAAAGGAGGTTTCTCAGTGCCCACATGAAGCTGCTCTTCTAAATTGCCTTTTCTCTCAACTGTTTTGATAGAGGCACGTAGGAAGAGTGAGTGGCCGTGGGACAGTGAGATTGCTGCTACTGATGTTGGATGAGCCTGGTTTGCAACAAGATGAACTAAATGGAGGATTAGAGTAGCTGAGGGAGCAGTCCCTAAGTCAGTGGGGACAACTGCCTGCTCAGATCTGTGGCTCCAAGTTCCTTTAAATCCCTTGAGTCTAGGTCTGGTTTTCCCAGTGACCCCTCAGCCTCCCAGCATTTCTGGCTGGACTGGTGGTTGAATTGGAAGTGAGAGGAGATGGAAACTACAGACTCAGCCACGTGTGCACACCAAGATGGATCACCAGGGATCATCCACTGTGTTTTGTCTCCAAACAGCACTGCCTGCACTGCTCTTGGGTCCACACAGAGCAATTCCCACAGGCTCTGTAAGGGTGGAGTGTGTGCGTGGGGGAAGGAGTAACAGGAACTGGGTGACTCCTCTAAATGTTTCTAAAATAACTTCTTTTTGTTAAACAGCTAGACATGCTCTCCCACTGCTAATTTCCATGCAAGTAATTGCTCTGATTGACCCTGGTTTGTTCACTTGCTGCACACTGGGTAGCACAATTGCAGGCAGGGTGGAGTCTGTGGGATCTGCTCTAGGGAGCAGCTTGACAGCACAGGTGGGTGGGTTGGAGTGGTGGTGTAAATTGGTGTTTCTCCAGCCCTTTGAACTTGTGATTTCCTTTTGGCTATTCTGTCTTCATGCAAGCTGGAGAATGGCAGCAGCTCAATTACAGAACTTGCTGTAATTTCTGACTGCAGGTTTCTTCTTTCATTCCCCTAATCCAGTAATTACAGATGTTTCTCACTCTTTCAGCCTGAAAGAGCACAGTTGCCACTACTAACACCACTTTTCTAATACTCCAATGATTTGTGAATTTCTTTATGCCCTTTATGTAACCCTCTGCTGGAGAAATAAAAATGAAGTTATTCATTGCTGCTTTTTGTGCAACCATTTGGCATGGAACAGTTAGAGGCTTTTTTGTGTCTCTGGTGACAAGAAGTTTTTCAAATGCAAAGGGCTTTATTTTGATTTGGAGGATGTGACTGCCTTCGGTGGAGTGACTCTGGATTTAACACCAGTGCCAAGCCAGAATCTGGCTCACCTGAATATCCAAACCAAATGTTGTGGCCAGGCAGGTGTTGCCACTTTCTCTCTCCTGAAATTCCCCCAGGTTTTGTATTGATATTTTGGTGGCAATAATATCTATCTGTGCATTCACAGATCCCCTGCTTTCTGGGTGCCCTGGATTTACATGAGATGGACACCTCTGATTTCAGTAGTTCTTACAATCTAGGCAAAACAGAGTAATGAAGAATTCAGCATAGGAAATCACCATCAGCTCCTCAGCCCCACTGCTGTTGGAGTTTCTGAACACAATATTTGAACCCTGGTCTTCCAGGAACTTTTTTTTTTTTTTTGCTTGGATTTGTCATCACATACTCTGTGTATGATGGAGAGACTTGGGTTTTTGAAAAAAAGTTCCACAATTCTGAACGATAAATGTCACATTTGCATAATTCCTTTTTTCTTCTACCTCTTTCCTCTTCTCCCCATCCCACTGAACCAGGGAAGATCAGTAAATTTTTGCCATTGTTATTGACAAAAGGAGAGCGAGAACAAAGGAATGAAAAGAAAGTAGGAGACAACGTGGGGCTAAATATCCTGATCAAAACCACTTTTTGTCATTTGGGCATCAATTTTTACAACTAATTTGGCACAGCATCACTAGCGAGCTGCCTGCAAAGACATGAGATGATTTGGGAGTGAGAAATAAGTCTGCAGGCTTCCTGTGCGTGGGCTGAGCCCCGTGCAGCCGGGTACATTGCTGTCTGCCTGAGCTCATCCTTGTTTTCTCTTCACCATTCTGGGGCTTGCAGGACCAGTGCTCTGCAGCAGTGGGTTTATTGCTGTGTTGATTTGTAACCCGTGAATGTTTCCAATGAGATGTGTCTAATTTATTGGCATAAACCATTAGATTTTCCTTCAGAGCCCTGGAGTTTCTGATTCACCAGCTGAAAACTATTATCACAGAGCACATAATCACTTGGAAAGTGTCTCTGTCTTCTCTTTTTTTGTGTGTTAAATTCAACCACATAAATAGCATTTTTATAGCTTAAAATAGGCCAAAAAGGTACCAGATGTTCTGTATTTCTGTTTTGTTTTTCCCTTAGGGAAGTTTGGTCAGTAGTGATGCTCACAGCTGATGTGAATCTTGGGCACTGTCTGTGAACTTCCCTCATAACACTTCTGCAAGAAGCTCCAACCCTCTGAACAGCTTCAAGTGCACAGGCTGGGCTTGGCACTGTGACAATTTCAGCTGGAAATACATTTTCATCATAGTAATGTTTGGTGAGAGTGCAAGGGCTTTTCAAGCATCTTGTTAGATAGAATTCTGGCAAATGCAAGAGGAGTAAAGAGTCCAGATTGTTCCCAGAACCAGGAGAGAGGATTTCTTGGCCCAGTGTTGCTGCTGCCTGCCTTCATCTGAGTACATTTCTAATCTACACTCTGCTATTTTATGTGTATTTTAATTGGGTTCTACTCTGAAAGGAGGATTAGGTTCATTACAGTTTTCAGTAGCTCAAAAAATCCTACCTCTTTGAGCCTTCCTTATTTCCCCCTTATGTGAACAGCAAAATGCTCTTACCTTTTGTACAGATCCTTCATGTTCTGGGCATCAGCTTAGATTCACACCTTGTTTTAGGTTTTCCCCCTGAACTTGGGCCGAGCTTCCTGCTGGGTCAGTCACACTTCTCTTCTTTGACATCCACAAAAATAAAGCTCCTGCTCATGGGTATAATCCATTTTCAGCCTGTGTTCTGCTTGTAAGGGAGGGGTTTGGTGGAAAACTTCTCCAAGGCCCACACAAAAAGTGAGTGAAGAAAAGGAAGTTTGTGTCTTCACTCTGCAACAGCTTGAATAAGGGAAACATTAAGAAATGCACAACTGATGGCACTTTTTTTAGGAACCTACCTATCAAGAAGATTGAAAGACACTTTGGGAATATTACAAACATCTGCATTGTGGTCGTGTCTGAAATTCTGGTAATAGTCTACTTTTTTTAGTAATATAGTAATTGCACCTCTCAATGGGAATGCTACTCAGGAATAATGATCTTATCAAGACAAGGGAATATAGATTGTAGTAAAGGTTATGATGGTTTCTATGAGAGGCTTAACATTGATCCTTTTAGCTATCTGATTTTCCAGGAGAGGGAAAAAAAACCCCTAACTACTTTGAGTTTAGCATGTGATTTGGTGTGAAAATTCTTATGGGTGGTTTTAGAAGATGGAACTTGAAGAAAATTTGCTAAACTGCTTTTTCCTCTCTCTTGTTTGATGAATACTTTTAAAAAGAAATGGATTTTTTTTTCCTAGTTCCCACACATTTTATGCTTCTCTCAGTTCTTTTAGGTTTTTTTTTCTTCTAATGCAAGTCAAAACTGTTAGAGAAATCAAAAGTAAAAATCCGTTATGTTGAAAAGGCCACATTGTGAAATATATCATAAACATGCTGTTAGAGCAGTGTCTCCTCATTAATGGAGAGAGCTCCTGGGAAACAGCAAGCCTGTAACACAGCTCAGCCCCCTTTGATCCTCTGGTGAGTTTGTAAAATCGTTGCCCGCCTAAACTTGTCTGCAGCTTGTTACACATTTTATCCATCTGCTGCAAGAACAAAAATAAACCATTTATAATTCAGCAGAACTCCAGTTGTTCAGCATATCACTGACTGTGGAGTCTTTAGTAAGAGGATGGTAGGAAAAGCAAAGCAAAGGTGAAACAGAGTCAGGCACCCTGGAAAAGACACTGCTTTTTTCTCTTGAGATTATGTAGGCATTGGGTTGCAAGTTGCAGGTGTTACTGCAAAGTGGTTTAGATTTTTTGGTGAAATACACATCAGTGTCTGTCTATTTCCTATAAACTGAAATCAAACCACTTGTTGGGGTTCCCAGGATTCAATTAAATGTCCCAGTCCTGGGTAGAGTTGTGCATGTGGATACGTGTGTATGTGTCATATTTCCCCACAACCTACAGGCAGCTGCAGCTGCTTGGTATATGAAAGTTCATGTTCAAGTCCCGTTTGCTGCTTCACATGACTGAGTGACCACATCCAAGCTCTGCAGGTGGGTGTAGATCACTGCTTTACTTCCCTTACTGAAGCAAAACCTTGCCTTGAAAGCTCCCTCCATCGTTATGGTTGTGGTACCAACCTCCCTGTGTCAGTCTGTGATGTAGCCAGCCAGAAGTGGGGTAGCTCTGTTGGACCAATCAGGGGTTAGCCCCAAAATCTAATAACAAGAGGAGCTAATTATTCCCCATGCAAATATCACAAGGCTATGTTCTGTTGATTTTTAGAACAGATCAGCACTTCATTTCAGCACCCATATGTTTTACCTCCATCAGTTAGCTATCACTTCTGGATGCCTGCATCCCTCTGAGGGCCACTGCTGCCATGAGGCAGAGGGAGAGCACTCTGAAGTTCTCCTTTCATCAGAAACCAGAGATTCATTTGCTCTTGCCTGTAAATAAATGCCAGGTTAAAAATGTATCCGGTACCTAGCACTTACCCACCAGAGTTCTTCCATGCCTGGGAGAATCTCCCAGTTTAAAGTACCATCTCCTCCCAGTGACTTCTCTGATGCTGTGATTTACCAGTAGCCAATCCACATTATGCTGCAGATGGCTTGTTTGGAGCCTGTGATCTCTTTTGGTCTATGAGAAAATCAGTTGCACAAAGCAGAGAGGCTTTGCCAAGGGCAGGGCTGGAAAGAGGAGAGTCAGGGAAGGGAACAGCTCACCTGGGAGGTGAGGCTATGGCACTCTCTGTTCCTTGCCAAAGATTTAATGCATGGCAGGGAGCTTTACCTGGATCCCAGGGGCTGAGCTGGGGGCTGGAGACTGCCAGATGGATGCTGGAACAGTGTGTGTCCTAAGCCCAGGGATTTTATGACAGCCACAGCTTTTAAAATGCCTTTAGTAACCCACATTCATTTACTGCCCTTGTTAGGGCTGCAATTCTTAGCACATGCTGAAGCTGACAATAAACCTGTTGGAAGTGTCTGCAGCATAAATCAACTGAACAAAATTATTTGGCACAGGTGCTTTAAAAACTAAAGTCTTCTTAAGTCCCTGATCTCATGTCTAGAGGAGCTGCTCACCAAGCAAATTGGGATCTCCTTAGTCCATGCTCCATTTAAAATCCACAACACTGAGATTCCCACTACATGTCTCTGGAGATCATTCCACAAGATAATACACATTGCTGCTGAGCTTGTTTTCTTGCTGTTACACTGTATTTACCCTTTTATACTTTGATTGCTTTTAGACCTCTCAATTCAGCAAGACATTTATGTTTATTTTGAACCTTCTTTTTAGTTGTCTTTTAGTCTAAAATCTGCACCTATTTAATTCTTTCTTCCTAAACCCATCGTCCTATTTGTAGGTTTCTCCTTCTCAGAGTTCCTAAAAGAATATCTGTCTTGTGATACTGTGGGAAGATGTATATTGGGCAAAAAGGCATGCTAACTTTCTGCAAGTTATGTTTTTATTTAGAGTTTAGATGAATTTTGAGAAAGCATCATATAGAGATGACACCAGTGCTTTTGTTAGCTTGCTTCTGTTCCCAGTAATTTTGTACCTATAATATTACACCTCCTCTGTTTGGCTTTTTTTTTTTAAATTCTGTGAATGGCAAAACAGCTCTGGGCTATGGGCAGAGAGAGTTTCTTCGTAGCTTTTCTGGAGCAAAGCATTTGAGATGGTTGTCTGCCATGGGCTGCTACTGCAAGCTTTAGGCCTGCAATTTTCATCATTTAAAACACAATTCTCCCCAAATTCTCCTCCCTTCAGTTTTCTCACCTGCTCATGCTAATGCTAAGGAAATTATTATTTGAGAGGTTATTCATTGTTTTGTACCTTTTTTTCCCCAGGTGTTGACAGCTGTAACCAGAGCGTGTGCACTTCAGAAAGTTACTCGTGTTCCAAGGTTCTGTGTTCTTATTTTTATCTAAGGTTTAGCAATTGAACAAATGCTTTCCAGATCTCTGCAGGAATATGTGCAATTTGTCCATCATTTCTGGATTTCTCGTAGTATTCTCAATGGGTAGAAGTGCTTTTTCCCTTTCCCCCTCTCAGTTCTAGTCATCTTACGTAGATAGTGTGTCGACAGGTGTTGATGGACAAGCAATTTACAGTAATTTCTTATGGTGCTTATTCTGTAGCTCCCCGAATTGTAAGTGACATGCTGGCAAAGCTGAACAACTGATCACCAGACACTGGCATAGTGTTAATCATGGCTTCTGAGGCTGCTCACAACTTCCTCCAGCCACTGTCTTCTTGGATGTCTCAAATGTACGAAGCAATCCAACAAGCTGGAGACTCCATATCTGCCTCTCTGCTGAATTTGAGTGGAGTGGGTCGTAAGCCAGAAGGAGAAAGGACCCAGGACTTGGAGAACAATGGAGGTGTTTATGAGGATTATTCTGAGGAATCAGATGATGAACGAGACCTGGACCTTTGGGATGAGGACTATTTCTATCCTAGAGATGACAGTTACATTGGAGGCTCTGATCTTGCTTCACAAAACCTCCCTCACAGCTCTGACACGGGTCCCCAGAGGCAAAAAAGGGTTAAAACCATCAGCACCTTGCCAGAGCAGTGCGTTGAAAGCAGCAGGACCTTGACAGCCAATGGATCCTACTGGATGAGTGAAGATCTCCAGCCTCCTGATCGGCTTCCTCCCATTGCTGAGGAAGAAGGTGAGCCCTCTTGGAGGATGGGAGGTCATGAGGACAGCCTCAGCTTGGGTGGCTCCTTAAACAGTGCTAATGGCACGGCATGCTGTGCAGGTAAGCAGCTGCCACACACCCTGACTGCATTACCCAGGCCTTTCATCTCTGCTGTTGATTTCATTTGGTTGCTAATCTGCTCAGTATGTTCTGTATTATGGTTGTGTTCGAGGGTCCCAGGATGAGGGAAGAGATGAGAATCCTGACTCCATGTTTCAGAAGGCTGATTTATTATATTATGATATTATATTATATTAAAATGCTATACTAAAACTATACTAAAAAGAATAGAGAGAAAGGATCCATCAGAAGGCTAGAAAGGAATGAATAACAAAATCTTGTGACTGCTCACAGCCTCAACACAGGTGGCTGTGGTTGGTCATTAAGTGAAAACAATCCACATGGACCAATCGAAGATGCACCTGTTGCATTCCACAGCAGCAGAAAATTATTGTTTACAATTCTTTCCTGAGGCTCCTCAGCTTCTCAGGAATAAATCCTGGCAAAAGAATTTTTCAGAAAATATCATGGTGACACTGTATTGTCTCTGTTTCCCGCAGCTAAAATAAAACTCCGCAAATCCCAAAGAAAAAAAAAAATCTAACCTTTCCAATTCTTCCCTCATTTGTGAGACTAATCTCATTGAAAGAACTGGGGATCTCTAGGGTGAAATGCTGTGTATTAGAAGGCAATCAGGCCCTGCTGCTGTAGCAAGGAGTGTTTTGCTTCCCTCCCTGTTCAGTTTCTGGTAGCAGGACCCTTCGAAGGGAATGTTTAGCCTTAAGCCTTTGCTTTGGGAACCATCTGCCTTTGCGTCATTGCTATTAAAGATATAGATATATATATATATTTACATATATATATGTAATCTCAAACCTTGTTTCTTTGTGCCAGGAATCTCAAGATGTTACTGTGCCATGTGCTGTGAAATGCTGTACTAAAAAGCCAGCCGTATCTCATGATTTTATGGATGAAAGGCTCCCAAATCACTTTCCTCCCCTCCCACCGCCCCCACAGGCTTTTCAAACAAGACTGAAGAGACAGCAGGCAGGAGATTATGGGAAGGAGAACTGAGTTTGATATTTTCAGTTTTAAATAGGCCTAACTATGACTTCTGATCTTTAAATGACAGCAGGAGTGTTTTCAGGGGATTGTGCCCAGGACTGAGTCTCAGCCACATGGCTTGTGCTCGCTCAGTGTCACCACAAGTGAGGCTGGAGGTTCCCTGGGTCACAGAGGTCTGATGGTGACACAGAGCCTGACTACACCCAGGAAAGCTGCAGTCCTGCTGACACCATCCTTGGGTCTTGTTGGCATAAAGCTGCTCTTTACAAACATCCTAGGAATGGGAATGAGGGTGGAAATAGGGTGGGGGGGACTGGGTTCTACAATATGGAGCTGATGAAGTTGAGGTTCACTGAGGATCTACAGAATTTGGCTTCAAATATATAATTTTTTTTTAGGCAGGTGGTAAGTGCTCTCGAAAATGTCTGTTTTATTATGACCAGGAGCTTTTCTTCACTCTTGGCTTCTAGGGAAGTCTTACATATTTAGCCTTTTCTGTGCAGACTGTGGAAGATCAGCCTGTTTGTTTTTGTATTTAACAGGAATATCAGACTGAGAGGGTATAAACCTTGATGGTGCTCTTTAATGACTGTAAAATTAGCTCTTTTCTTTATTGCTATTTCTCACTCTGTTATGGCCAGGGAGTAAATAATTAAAAAGCTCTTTTTTCTAGCTGTTCTGCCTCCCAAACTGGGACTGCTTGTTTTGTATTCCAAATGAAAGATTGCCAGTTCTCAGATTAAAGATCTCAGAGTTGTATCTCTTGGAGCCCAACCCCTCCTTTCTGGTACCCCTGTGCAATATCCTGCCCCCAGGGTTTGTCCATAGGCACTGAGCCAGTGCTGCAGGGCTGGGTTTGTGTGTGTGCTTGGACTGTGTGACCAGTGTGTGCACAGAAGTCGTGGAGCAGGGCACAAAGTGTCCATTCAGGGAGTGCTGGGGCTGTGGATCCTCTTGGACAAGTGCTGTCCTAGGGCACAAGCTGTCTCCTGCAGAGCCTGCAGCCCTGAGCCTCAGGAGGGGCTGTTGGAGCAACCCACAGCAAATCCTGAGGCTCAGCCAGGTGCCAAAGGCAGCATTCCCAGGGCAGCCTCCTGTCCCTGGGCCACAGGACCCTTGCTCACAGTGGCTGGAGGAAAGCTGGTGAGCTCTCAGGGAAAGGGAGCCCAGGAATGAGCTGTGGTCCTGGTCAGAGCTGTTTGTCAGCTGCAGGGACATCTGAAAAAGAGGGTTCTGAGGGGTGGGTGATGGACCAGATGGAGTTTCCTGGTGAGGGACTTAGTGACAGAGAGATGTCAGAGTGACCCATCCCTGCAGCTCAAGGGAGGATCCCCCTGGACACCTCTCCCAGATGAGAGCAGGTTCTAGTCAAGTTGCTGTTTGACTCTCTCCACATTTTTTGGCTTTCCTTCTCCGTAACCTCCCTGGAGCCATTGTGGGCTGGAAGGCTGGTCCCATGGAGCTCCCAGCACCTACAGTGCTGCTTCCTAGAGTTCTCTGCTTCCACACCAGGCACTTCAGGGAGCACTGCACAGCTTTTTGCACCTTAGGGAATGTCATTCCAAATGGTCTCAGACGGACTTTAATCTTTTTATCTCTGCAATGCACTGCACAAAGGGCCAGCCAATGGTCTCAAGACTTCATAGTCACAAAAGTTGGCTGTTTGAGGGTTACAGGGCTGGGAACTGATACCTTTTTTCTCTCAGAACTAAGTTGTGTAATGGGAGAGTGAGTGCTGAACTGCGATTTGAAAATGTCTTCCGCAGACCCTTTGATGTGGAAGAACTCCTTTTGCTCTTCTGAGTGAACTTTCACTTCCAAAACACACATGCTCTTTGTGTTTTATTTTTCAGCTCTTTATTTCCTCTTTTTCCTTTAGATTCATTCTCTAACATCAAGGGTGTGAACTCTTCTGATGGTAACCTAGACATGCAGAGAGGCTGTAATACCCTGGCAACTTAAAATTTCAGTCATGGATTAAAATGATCAAGAGAAGATGTTTGAGGTATCCTTATTTCTGTTAGCTTTTTACCTAACCCTAAGTGACAACGTAAGTGATACATGGACTTGCTGACATTCAGCAAAGCTGTTCAGTAGCATCAAAATGAGCTTTGAACATTTTTCCTTCCATTTGGCAGGTTTCTCCCCCCCATTTCTGCAAAATACGTATTTCCTGTTTATCCTTGTATTCTTTTCAGAACATTGCATCTTGACTTTATTTCACTTAATGTACCATATTTCTCTCCACAATAGAATATTTTAATGCTAAATTGGCACAAAACAGTAGCAATGCTGAATGCTTTTTGTTGCCATGGAAATATTTCTGGGCACTTACTGAAGACCTGGTTGCCAATAGTAATGTAACAGAGAAAATAGATATGCTTCATTTAGCAGCCACTGGTGATTAAAGAGCCACAGAAACCTGTTAGAAGGTCATTCCAATATATAGTTTATTTGGTTTAGGGGAAAAAGCCCTGCAGCCCTAGGTGAGAATAATTTTGTTTTAAAAGAGATGCAAAACAAAATCCAAGAGATGTTTCCTTCTCTTAAACTGACAGCATGCTTCTGAGGTGAAATAAAATAACACTGTAGTTAAAAACCATCATTACTCCTTCTCCTTCTTATCAAATACGTTTTTGATCCCATTTTTGCCTCTTAGGAAATGTTTCCTGGCTCCCAGAGTAGATTTTCTTAGGCTCTGAAGCAGCACATATATTACTGAAAATCTATTTTAGGCTTAGGGATCTAGTAAATTGTTTGAGCAATGCAATTCTTCGGTTTTGAAGTCAAATGTCCATCAGACACCAAGAGGCAGGTTAATAATGAGGTGCAGGTTTGGCTGCTGCCCAGTGCCGCTCTGTAATTAAATTATGGTAGTAAAGTTGTAGCAAGTTTTTAAATAAATGCAAGGAAAAGTTGGGTTTTTTTGTTTTGTTTTGTTTTACTTTGTATAGTTTTGATCCACAGTTTAATAATGAGCAGGTAGCTCAGCAGGAATTATTGCAGTGCCAGGTGTTTGGCTTAAGAGGTTAATGATGGCAAGGCAGAGCCTTCTGTGTGTGCAGATTGCTGCCACCAGTGGCAAATCCTGTAGCTGTGAATTTTGCAGAAACAGATGAACTTGCTCTCTCAGACCCTTGTCCATTGTTTAACCTCAGTGTTTGTGGCAGAGGAGCTGTCTCACAGCACAGAGCAGGGAGAGAGCAGCCTTTGCATCCCCCCATGGCTGAGATGCTGCTGCTCAGCTGACTGGGGGTGGCTGGCAAGAGCGTGGCTGCCAGATCCATCCTTGTACATTTGGCTTGAGAATTGATTAAAAAATCCAAACCAACAAACAGAGGAGCAAGAAACCACATCTGAAAGTAGTGCGCTGCGAGTAGAAGGGTAGAGGTGGCCCGTGCTTCTGCTCCCCAGCACGAATCTAAAGGGGAAAAAACCAGCAACAATGAGAAAAGTGAAGAACAGCAATGAGTGTGCAGTGAAAGCAAGGGCTTTAGCCCACTTCTCCCCCAGGGCTGTTGTCCTTTGCAAACAAAAAGCCAAATGACCATTAAGTTCTCAGTCTCACCTGACAGTGCCCTGAAAAGGTACAGGGACATGCACAGCAGCAGAGCTGAGTTTTCTAAGTGAGAGCTGAACTATTTTTGCACAAGTGAGTGCTGGGGTGGAAGTCTCCCAGGCTGTCTGGCACTGCTCACAGCCCTGCTGTAATGGATAGGTGAGCACAGCACTTCCACTGCCAGAAGTCCTTAGAGATTTTTTTTCTCCTCCATCAACTGGACAACCTCAGTGCCAGCTGAAGGCTGCATTTCAGTTGCACTAAAATGATTTTTGTGGCCTTGGAATGCTAGGAAGTGTGGCATTTCTGTTTAGATGGCTGGCTAGTTTTCCTCAGCATGTGTGTGAGGGGAAGCACACCTCTGAGGCTCTGGGAGTTTTTAAATCTAGAGAGCACTATTGCATTTACTTACCTTGGCCTCCAGCTTAACAGGGGTCATTGATTTTTGCCAGTAATTTCTGTAGTAAAGGAAATTATTCTTTCTGCTCGATATGGATACTCCTGACCTCAGTAAATGACCCTTCATACACACAGGAAATCCTAGGCAAGAAGTGAGGTTTTCATTAGGTCCTATAAACCCATATAGCAAAGAATGCCCATAAGAAGAAGATGTTGATTATGTGATAAATTAAATTTCTGCTTGAACTTGAGCCTAGAATAGATAGATGGCCAGTGTCCACATTGAGAAGTGAAGTGTTTATGAATTTTATCGCCTGTCTGGGTATGGAGCCAGCCAGTGTTCCAGCCAGAATGTAACCCTATAAAAATCAGTGTCTGTACTCCAAGAAGGACATTCAAAGAGGCTACACTGAATCAATACCACCATGAAGACTGAGGGGGTGAAAGCAAAGGCAGACAGTGGACAAAAACACTTCAGAGAAAATACTCCTGGCAGCTCGACTGGGACGAAGCACAAACGTGACTGGGGACAGCATCTGGTCTCTGAAGAATGTGATGCAAGCCCGTGGCTTTCTGCAGTGAAGTGCAGATGTGAGTTTGCATTGGATGCTTTCTCTCTGGGAAATTCAGAACCACTCCAAGTGTTTGTGCACAGACTTTTGTCCTTGAGAAGGTGGTACAATGTTCCTACTTGTATTTAGAGTATTCCTTTGCAGTTCTGTCTCTCCAAATTTTCAGATTATGAGGGATCTTCGTGCAGGATGTCACACGTGAGTGGGGATGAGAGAACACAACAGCCCCAGAAGGCTGGATTGTGGCATGTCAGCTTTACAGATGGGAAAGTGAAGCCAAACAGTGGTTCAAACCACAATTTCTCAAAGGTGGTACCATTGCCAGCTCTATCTTGGGCCTGTCAGCATTGCTGTTCTTCCTCAGTCAGTGATTTTAGACACAGTGTCTTTGTCAGCCCACAGTAGATCAGGGATTTGGGTTTTCACCAAGTTCCTGGTCTGGGCAGAACTGCCTCTTGCCCATCTCCCTCGGGGCCTGGGGAAGGATGCTCTGCTCAGGAGCACTTGTCATCTGCTCTTGTCACATAGAAGGTTGCATAAGCTGTATGGAGAAGGATTTATTTGAGAGGATGAAATGGCTTTTGCCATTCCGTGCAGTTACAGAACAAATTGTGTGTGAGCGTGTGTGTTTGTGCATGTATTTTCTGATCCATTTTGCCAAGTGACATCCTCTTCCCACTCTCCATATGGCAGTTGCGACTCTATCTTCCTCTGGGAAGGTTGTTTAGGACTCAAGAGACTTCATTTACCAATAAACAGCATCTTGGCAGCATCTGGGAAATGCTGCCTTTCTCCTAGAAACCCTGCCTCCTCACCTTCCCTCTCCTACTACAGGCGAGGCAGGTGTGAATGATCTCATTGTGTTGTGGTGGAGGTTATACTAGCAGCACTCTGTGCAGAGCTGGGACATAGTATTTCTGTGTGCTGACACAAACAGTACTACTGCTTGTCTTTTCTTTTGTGTGTGTGTGTGTGGTTTTTCTTTTCTGTTGTACTTGTAGCCAGCTTGGCCTGCAGGGGCTTGGTGGAAGCACAGGTAATCCATCCCTGTTCTCTCCTTGCAATGCTTAACAGCACAAAACCCATTAATGTAAGCTTAGATAAGATAGGATCACTCTGCCAAAAAGTGAGCTGGTGTTGATCTTCACCCTTTGCCAGACAGGGATGTGGATATGATTTCCTTGTGCCCAGGTAATTTTTGGCTGCTGTAATGACCCGGTGGCAGCAGCCAACATTTTGAGTGCCTCGTAGACTCCTCAAGTAGTTTTAGTAAGCAAGAAGAAAATTAATTTTCTGCAATGAAAGCAAATATGGAGATTACAGCCATGGAGGTAAAACTGAGCAGTTTTAAAGCCAGGGAATGTCACTGTTGGGCTTTGGGGATCCTACAGGTAATGAGGAAGGTGTGGTTGGGCTGTGCCTCCAGAGATGCTGTTTGTGTGATTCTCATGCAGTTTCCACAGATGGACTCAGGGACACTTCATCAGTAGCTATTTGCAGACCAACAAGAATGACTTGGGTTGAATCTTAAATCAGTCCATATCAAAATCTGTAGAAAATCCCTTCCCACGATCATGAAAATAGCTGATGCTCTCATGGCATCATTGCACCACCTGAAAATTCCCTCATGTCCAGGCAGGTACTCCTCTCACTCAAGAACTCAGAATCCCTGTGAGATGAAGCATCCCTGCAGGGACTCATGAGGACTTGCCACCACAAGCTGGGTGTTTGGAGGAATTTACCTCCTCAGGCTGAGAGGGATTCAAACCTGTACAGTCCATACAGCATAATTTTTGTGGGAGTATTTTCTAGCAAATAATGAGACTGGTGGTGCTGGAGAGAAAGCCCTGAATTTGGATTAATGAGAGCCCTGTGGTTTTCTGGAGTTCTGTGTCTCAAGGTCAGTTTGGGGGTGAGACTTACTGCCATAAATAATGTAGCTACAAAACCCTTGGGCCTGAGTTTTGCAATTGCCACTTATTGAAGTAAAACTGCAGCTGAAATACAACATCCTTCCCCTATCACACAGCAGAGCTGCTTCCCATGACTCAGCCCAGCCTCTTGCTTCAAACAAGAGCCAGCAGCCCCTTCCCTGTTACTTTTGAGCCAGGTGAATTGTCCATGTGATTGCTAAAACCAAAACAAAGGGAAGAGGGGAGGGGCAGGAGGACAGGGTTGTCCCTTTTGGGTGGCAGCTTCAGTCCTGAAGGCATGTGAGCCTTGCTGCACCACATCCCCACCCACTGCTGCTCCCAAAGCTGGTGGTTTTCCCAGGAGTGCTGTGGTGTCACAGTAAAGGGGGACTGTGGTGAATCAACACTCTGGCAGCAAACAAAGTTTCAATTAGAAAAATCAGTGAGAAAATAAATAGCTGCCTTCTTGCAGTGCAGTTGTTTTCTGTATCAAATCCAAACAAATATCTTTTAGAGGGAGTTAATTTCCACCCTGTTGATCAGCAAACAAAGCCTTGTGGGCGTGAAGCTGATGGTTCAAATGGTATGTGCATACCCTGGGTCTGGTGTGGAGAGGTGAAACTGCTTTAAAAAGGAGCAAAGTCAGTGGTCTGAGTTTTCTGGATGTTTCTTTGGCCAGTTTGATTTCTGCTAGCTGAAAGCAATGAGTCCTAATCCAAAGAAACTTCCTTAAACATACTGGAGGAGGTTTAGGAACTGACTGCCTTGCATTAGAGGAAGTTCATATCCAAGCCAAACAAACAAATGGAAGAAATGATGGATGGGTAACCTGAAGGAATTCAACTCATTGTGGTATGAAAACCACCAGGAAAATGATTATAAAAATAATAATGGTTATAAAAATAATAATGAAAGGACAGTGCTTTCTGCTTCACCAGCCATTGGCACCCAACAGTTTGTTTAGTTTCTGAGCCCATGAGCATTTCCAGCCCCACACCCAGAGCACACTCAGCTCCACCTCTGCCCTGCAGAGTCCCCAGTGTAACACATCTGCTGACAGAAGGTGCTTTTCTGCCCCTGCAGCTGCATGTTTCCTGCACACAACCCAACCTGAGCTGTTGGGAGGTGCAGGCTGACTCATGGATGTAACTGCATCCACACCAGGGCTTTTCCTGCCTTAGCAGTGTCTCCTACAGTGTGTAATCCCTTTTTTTACTTCCACTTCTGCACAAATCCTGGGCCTGTGCTAATAGAACCCAGTAGAATAAATGAAGCCTGACTCATTTTTGCTCTACATGTAAGATGTAAAGTAGGTGATTGGGAAAATCAGGGATGATTGTGGTTCAGCCTCTTGGCTGCCATTTCCTACAGCTATGGAAGAACCTTAGGTGGCACAGTGAGAGCCAGTTTGACGTGGAATCCCATGTTCCTATTTTTAAAATCCAATTTTGGGAGTAGGAAGGAAACAACAGGAAAATATGCTGGTTTTCATGCTGTTTTCTGTGGGCAGTCCTCTATTTCTTTGCACAGCTGTGTGCAGAATTGGGGTGTAGTGCTCTGACTGCTGTATTGCTTGACTGTAGAGGTGGTTAGAGCCAAAAAATGTCCTTTTTTTTCTGATTACTCTCTTTTTTTCTCTTTTGTTCTTTTTTCTTAATGAATATTTTTGTTGTGAATATCCCCTGGTACAAAGCCTTCCAAGTTGTGATTCTCTCCACCTGTATCACATGCAAGCACCCAAATAAACTCACCTTGGGGAGCTTCCTAGTTGCTTGGGTCATGGAGTGAGGACAGATGGAGAGGCAAAAGCAGGGCACTCAGCAGAGAGAGGCAGTCCTCACCTTTAGCACTGGACACCAAATATTCCCTGGCTGTTAGACCTGGCAGGAAGGGGTGGAAACACACAGGGATGGTGCAAGGAGAAATCCTCCTCAGCAGTAAATGACCAGTGGGTGTTTGTCACAGGTGTCCTGCCAGCATGTAGAAGCTTGGTTTTGCTCCAGCATTTTTTAACACATTTGGGATCTAAGGGAAAGGCTTGGATTGGGTGCCCTCCTCCTTAGTCAAGCCTAAATCAGGCAGGTTGATACTTTGTGCATTTGAATTCCCAGTTGAAGTGGCTGACAGCAAGAGCAGGATGAAGGCTCCAGACTGGAAACTACTACAGAGCTGCAGCCACCTAGGAATTGACAGGAGCAGCTCCATGTGTGTTCCCTGTACAAAATGTTCCTCCTTTTTCTGAGAAGCTTTAACAAGTCCCTTGTTTGCCACAGACCTTTCCAGTTTTCCAAAGAAAATCCTTTCTTTCTGTGCACAGTTCTGGGTTTTGCTGAGGTAGGAGCTGTTGTAGATCACTGTTCCTCTCTGTCATCCTGATCATGAAAATTTTAAGGCCAGGTCTGTGTGACTGCTTCTGTAGAAGCAAAGAACACGGCAGTGAGTGCTCCTGGGATGCTCTGAGTGTATGCATTATGCATAGATGTACTGATATTGCCTTGGTTATGTGATCAAATGCATTTTTTTGTTACTACTCCTGCTTCCTTCAGGGCTTGGTGATGTTCCCATTGAAACTCTCACTGACTTCCATAGAGCAGAAATAAAACTCTCTAAGACAAAAGGGGACACACAAAGGCAGCATTAAATGTATAGGGAAACCAGGAATTTGGCATTTGGAAAATTTCCATTGTTCAGACAAAATGACTCTTCTTTGTTGTTGTTTTTTAACACACAGGCAGACAGGATGTGAGCAGTACCTCTGTATTTCACACCTATTTTAGTCAGTATTTTTTTTTTCCTTGGGTAAGCTTGGAGCAAATGATAAGTTATTCTTTCTACTTGGTAACACTGCAGCGAATTCTTGAATTATTTATTTCATGCATTTTAGCTTGGTGTATTTGGATGCCTGTAAGCTAACTTTGTAACTGACTGGGTGTTTGAAATTTCTAAATAAATAGTAGTGGTTTGAAATACCTTGCCAGAAAAAAAGAGGTCACCCTTCTTCTTCCCCCACTGTCTCCTCTGGGGGAAAAAAAAAAAAATTAAAAACCCACATGCCTCGTTATGAACAGTGGGAAGTTGATTTGTAAAACAGATGCTGCATAGAAGTAATTGAGTTGAAGTTGTTAGAAATATGTATATGCTACACAACATCTGCAGATCTCAAGATGTATTCATTATCTTTCCAGAATTTAGATTGTAATTATGGGCCCTTTATTTAAGTTTCCATGGTGATGTAGAAAATGCTTCCCCCTTGTCCTTTGCTAATCAGGCCACTTGTGTGTTTGAATGGTGTTCGTTTTCCTCTCCCCTGGGTTAAGTTACTGTTATTAATACAGAGATATTAAGTTGACAGGGAGCTGTCGCTGCTCAGGCAGCGATTCAGCAGCAGGCACATCAGGCATTTGCTGCAGATTCCCCAGTGCCCCCGTTTAATTAGCCTGTGTGCTTCCAAATGTTTGTGAGGAATAGCAGCCTCTGTCATAACAAGTGATGCAGTCGTGCCTTGGGGATTTGGGAAGTTGAAATCAAAGTCAAGCAGCCAATAATACATCACACCATGCCACGCTTCTCTCCTCCATCCTTGCACCCTTCTCCTCCTCCCTTAGCAAAAGGGCTCTGCTGTGTTTTGTAGGGGGTTGCAGGTGGGTCAGTGCCCTGGCAGGAGCTGTCCAGGAGTCCTGCATCCACGTGGCCTTTGCAAAATTCCTTGTAATAATCAGAATTTCAAATTATGTTAAGGCACGTTTGTCTAAGTTTACAGCCTCACACCCCATGGACCCAGGATTTTAATGTTATACTTGTTTGAGAAAATGGTGAAAGTTGTGGCTTAATTACTAAAGATGTTATTTTACTCAGGATTGTTACAAAGTTGAGTGAAATGTGGACTTTTGGTTAAACTGGAATAATTTTTTATTTTTATCCTAATCACCCAAAAGATATACACATAGTAATAGAACTTTATAGCATTTGCTGAGCAATTAGATACATTTAGTAGAGCTTACATGAGCTGTGGGTAGAAATGCAGGTATTAGGCTGAAAAGGAATGTTTATTCTTATATGTTTTGATTATTTGACTGGATCACATTTAGGCCATGGGGTTGTTACAGCCTGAAAAAATTTTAGTCCAAGAAAATTTCAAAGAAGGTTATTTTTAATAGCTTACATAAAAGTAATCAAATTTTATGACAGCTGTTCACCAACCATTTACAAACTAATGTTTAAAAATTTTTCACTTTTATCAGAGCAGGAACACAGCTTTTTTCCTCCAGTTGAGAGCAGCTTTTCAGCAGGAAGAGCAGACTTGTTGTCACACTGTGGCACACCAGAGCAGAGGGTCAAACCCACCAGTGTGGTGGCACGAAAAGAGTTGGCTACTGCTGGGCTCAGCTGGACTTGGTGCTCTGTCCTGGGAGAGGAGTGCTGCCTCCTATGCAGCAACAGGCAGACATGGAGCTCTGACAGCCCTGGCCATTAAATTTATACTGCAGATTTTTAATAGACCTAGCAGAGTGTGTAAAAGCAGGTCCCTGCTTTCTCACCTGAGGCTGATGTTAGGTTTGAGGTGGAGGAAGGTGCTTTCCCTCCCAAAACAGGAGAGCCTCTCTCTCCACCTGTTTGCTCAGCTGCTGGGGTTTGCCATGGAGATTATCAAAGTGAGTCTTGGCAACCAAATCATTCCCTGGGTGCTGCAGAACGAGCAGTGGCCTGACCACACTCCCAGCTGGGCAGTTCACACACAAACTCGAGTGTGCACAGAGACTGCTGTGTCCCACCACTCCCAACATCCTGCTGTGCTCCCCTGGTGCTGCTGGCAGGGACATCAGCAAAACATCTCTGTATTTCCATCCTGACCAAGTCAGGCCTCCAGAGCATGTCCTGAGCCCTCCTTCCCCCATCTGCAGGGTGCTGAGCACTGATGAGTGCCCCATGCACGTGATGGCAGCAGGGGGACGTGCTCCACTATGTTATCTTCACTTTTAAAAGTTATAATTTACATTGGTCTCCAGAGCTCATCTGCTGCTGGCAGATGGAGCCAGCAATGCCTGTTAGCCACATGCCATATTTATGTGTTCGTGGTGCTACCATGAGCAGGTTACATCTGAGTTGCTTTTTTTGCACAAAAGTTCTCTCCTCACCTTAGCAGGGGCTGCAGGGGAATGGAAGCAGGAAAAAGTTTTCAAGTCCTTTGTTTACTACTTCATCTTAGCACATGCAAATGATTTTACAAGGTTCTTCTGTGTGCTGTGACTTTGTGTTTTGCTCTGTTAAATATCTTCATTTAAAAAAATAGTTTAACATTCAGAGTGGAGCAGGGTCTAATAACATGTAAATGTTGCTGATACAATATGACATCATCAAACTTTCCAGAGGTTTGAAGAAGCAGGTGATTCTCATGTCCCAGTCCTCCCTGAATCCTTGGTGACTTTTTCTCCCCAGAGGATGCACCTGAGAGTCAGAAGTGTCCTCTGGCTTCTTGGCCAGGAGCAGCAGGCTGTCTAAAGCCTGAGTTGTGTTTTTCTCCCAGCGAACAGATACAGGGAGGAGGATGAACAGGCAGCGTCTTCAGGCAGTAACCATGATGTGGTTAGGCAGTTTGAGACCTCTGTGTCATGGTCACATAGTTTTTGATCAGAAGTAGCTGAATAAAAATTAGGTGTGGAGTGTAGACCCAAATTCAGCCACTTTCCCTCCAGCCATGAGGAGCACAGGACAGAGGTGTCTGGATGCAGAGGTGCTGCTTGCATGGAAAAAGGTTAAAGAAGCTGGATCTCAGATCTGTAGCCTCAACACAGAGAGGTTCTTTTGCTGTGGAGAACAAGTCCTAGTCCTTCCATTCTCTCTTACTAAACTTGATTTCCTGATTTTACCTGCAGCTAAAATACTTAGAGGGAAGTGTCCAGGTCCAAGACTTGCTGAAGTCCATTAAGATCTTTCCATTAATTGCATATTGTTATTGAATTCTGTTTCCTTAACTCACAGGGGTTCTCATGGATTTTTATTGGAAATTTTTCCAGAGTAAAGACTGCAGGACTTGGTTGTAATTATTTTTTATCTGTGCCACATAAGTCATCTCTTTAGCAAGCCTTTTAGCAGAAGCTGAATGTCTCCTTTTGTAACAACTTCACAAACACAAGGTGAACATCGGATGAATTATGCTGTATCATTTGCCAGCACATACGCCAAATGTCAGGCAATGACAGAAACTAAAAATTTATGGCACAGAAGGGAAGAATTTTATGATCTTCCATGGACTAATGTAATGACTCTTTTATACAAACAGAGATGAAATGCATTTAAAAACATAGCTATTTAGAAAATTGGCCTGAGCATATTCTGAAATCCGGAGAAGTTCATTAGAGGGAAAAGCCATAAAAGTGCCCGTTGTTTTTAGTTCAACAGAATGTTTTAATTTTGAAATATAATTGCTTGAATTTAATGCACCCTCCAATTAGATCATTTGAATATATGTCTCTCCATCTAGCTCTTCTGGTACAGCATGGTGCACAGCTGCTCTTACTTTTATTTTCAGAGGAACCTAGCTGGTGCCACAATCACAAAACAGAAAGATTTGTGGATGTACTGCCATCACTGTGCCCCAGGGGTGTATCACACACTGTTCCAGCTGAGCAGACGCTCTGGGTTTGAAGGATGAAGGCCCTTGAGGAAGTGCTGAGTCCAGACTGGGATCACGGCATGTTCAGACTTTGCCCGAGACTTCTCTTCTCCTTGTGTACTCTTAACAGACCTTTTACACATATTGCTGGTAGTTTTAATTTCTTATACAATCCAAAATCTATAGCAAAGTCGGGCACAGAGCAAAGCTGAGCATCTTGGGGAGCCCTGAATAACTTCTCTCCCACTCAGACTTGGCTTAGGGCAGAGTCTTCTCACACTGTGCTCTTACAGGAGAGTTTCCTTCACCCTCTGGTTCTGTTTTCACTGTCATGACAGTCTGCACTTTGGACTCATTTAGCTTTAACTTTTCACCTGTTGAAAAATCTTTGTAGTAACCTGAATAGGTCCTGGAGTGCACACAGCGTGAAGGAAGTGTTTGGAAGATGCTCTGGGGAGTGGAACGGGCTTGAATGCCAGCTCTGCCCACAGCCTCTCTGCAAATCACCCTGTTAATAAAGAGCCTATTTTAGTTCTGGAAACATGGAGCCTTCTCAGGCTATTACCCAGCATGTGGTAAATTAAACAATCTTGGCCTGATTGCATAATGTCACTTGAAATTTAAGATCCTTTTTCTCTTTAACCCCTAAAATTTACAGGCCATTTTTGTTTAGATTTATTGTAATTACATAATGATTCTGCTCCTTTGAGGCTCTTCTAGGAAGTTTTTCAGCACTCTTTTGGTGGCTAATCTCCAAATTACCAGGGGTAGGAGCACTGCTTGGTTTCTCTGTGGGTTTGTCCCAGTGCAAGGGTGCAGAGGTACTGCAGAGTGGTTTGGAACTGGGGCTGTGGCAGGGGCCAAGCAGAAGAATTGCTGCTGTGTAAGGGCAAATATTCCTCAGGCTTACTTAGCCATAGCTCTGCTGTCTTTTGGAAGGAGGGATTTGAAAAATCACTGCTTGTAGCTAGGAGGATTTCAAGTCCAGAGATACCAAGGTCCATACTGAAATTCTTTCTTTCTCTGGACTATATTTAAACAGGTTCTTAACTTTCAGCATGAGTTTACATAAAATTTAAAGAAGGGATCTAATTTCTTTCAAAGAAAAGACATGCTTTTTTTTTTTGGTAATTTTAATTTTTTTTTTGCATGGAAGCAAAGTGATTCCTTAGAGTTCACATAGCAAACACTCCCTGGGTCAGCACAGGTAACAGGCACACATAAATTCTTCATCTGTGTTTCTTGCTGGTTAATGAACTATGTGGTGTTAATTTAGCAAGATCTACCAGTTCCCATCTTTTAATTCTGGCAGTGGGCTTAAGGAAGTGATGAGACCTCTCAGGACATTCCTTTGGCACAATATAATGATTCATAGAACTGAGAGATTGTGTGTCATCGAGGAAAAAAAAAGAAAGATACTGTAAATTAGCAAGAACATTTGCCTGCCAGTGAAGAGGAGGGACTGCACAATATTTTTCCAGCCTGGTTTTCAGTGTTTGATGTGCCAAGCATTCCTTGTATTTTTGGAGAGAGGCTTCTATATCCCAGTTCCTGTTAGGGTTCTATTGGGAGGTCATGCTCATCCTTTCATCTCACAGGTTTTTTTCACAGCCAGTTCTCTAACCCTGCACACAGACTTTTCTGATTTATTGGTGATTTCTGCTACCCAGTATCCCACGTTGCCTCCTTCCTGGATTGTGAACATGGGACCTGAAAGGGAAAGTTTTGGAGACAGGATTCTTAAAAAAAAAAATCACTTTTTCATTGTGCAGTACTATCTGCTCTTAATCTTAGAATTGTCTGCTATTGCTCTGCAGGGACTCTTGGCTAATTGAAGTTCAGATAATGCTGTCTCAACCTCTGTCCCTGATGCTGTGCTGTTTATTCACGTCAGGTATTCATAAGACAGTTGACATTTTCTTCCTTAAAGATCTCTCAGGTAAATTACAGGCATTTTACTGCTCTGACCTTTTCCTTTACAGCAGGAAGTTTTGTTTTCAACATTTATTTTGTGAATATAATGTTGGAACAGATGTAATTGGAGAGGTATAGTTGTTCTAGTCTGTATAGTTGGTCTATTACCTGTAATGATCGTCTAATACTAGTATTTATACGTGATTATCTCTTACCAAAACTGCTTTAAATTTAAAGAAAAGCCAGACTGTTTCACTGATTGGTTTGGGTGAATCATCTTTTTCTTTACTTCTCCTGAATACTACATTTACTTTCCTAACACATTCATTTTGTGCCTGAGTCTCAGGGAGATGGCTTCTCTATTAATGTATTTCTGGAGTTCTCCTGTTACGGGCAGACTTTTATGGCTTTAATGTAGTTTTTGAAAATTCCTCTATTATTGATCTAGATATTATCCCAGCAGGAGTCAAAACCACAAGACAATTGTGTGAGGATAATTTCTTACTACAGAAGCATTTTATTCTGAAAGCCTGCTGTGTGGTGTGTGCTTTGATGGATGACCCACTGTTTAAATGTGTATTAGACATTGGCTTACTAATTAAATGCCTTAAGGAGTGCCTGTATCCATTCAGTCTCAGTAAATGCATGGAATTTCTGTTATTTTATTTCTTGCCTATGCTCTTGAGTTCTTTCTCTTTTCTGACTTTGCAGAGAGGAAGGGGAGAAATGGCAAAAAAAAAAAAAAATTACTTTCTACCCTCTCTCAAGACTTTTTGCCCAGAGAAAAGGTGAGACAATGAGGGCTCTCAGTTCAGAACTAGGTCTGCCAGATGGGAGGATGAGGAGGAGGAGAAGAGATGGGTTCTGCATTTCAGAAGGGAGTGAGAAGAGCAATCACCTGGAATTTGAGAGATATGAATTTGGATCCCTCTTTGCTCCTGAAGGACCATCTCCCATGAGGAAGAGGACCATAATTATGAAGCTGTGAGATGCTCTCAGACTTGTTGGTTGGAGTGCCTGTGCTTGAAGCATTTTACTGGAAGAGAGAGTGGAGACTGTTCATAGTTGAAGAGAGGGGATAAAGTTATTCTCCTAATTTCTGAGTTCTTAAATTGAAAGAGCAGCCAAGGACAGGAACAAGGACTTCTGTTCACCTGCAGGAAATGTTTCCTGAGTATAATCCCCACTCGTCTCATTGGAATTTTGTGTGTGTGGAGCAGATAAGCATCAGAAACAGTATATTTGCTGCGAAGGCCACAGAATTTCTTCTACTCAGAAGGATATGGGCTTTTTGTTCTAAGACAGAAGGATGTATAGAGGATCATAGAAAGGCTCAGGTTGGAAAGGACTTTTGAAATTTATCTAGTCCAATCCCCCTACCTTGATTAAGTTATTCAGAGCCCCATCCAGCCTGGCCTTGAACATATCCAAAGCTGGGATACCCACAGCTCCCCTGATCAGCCTTTGCCAGTGGTCTCACCACCTCACAGTAAAGAATTTCTGCCTTATATCCAATTAAATTCACCTGTGTCAGTTTAAAACATTACCCTTGTCCTGTCACTACAGGCCTTGGCAAAAAGGGTCTCTCCATCTTTCTTGTAATCCCTCTTCAAATACTGAAAAGCAGCAATAAGATCTTTCTGACACCTTCTGTTCTCCAGGATGAACAACCCCAAGTCTCTCAGCCTGTCTTCATGCAAAAGATGTTTCACCCCTCAGGACTTTTTTTTTTTTTGTTTGTTTTGGACCTGCTCTAACAGGTCCATGTGTCTCCTGCATGAGTCAGTTCCCTCAAGATCCTGGAATGCATCTTGTCAGGAGCCATGGATTTGTGGATGTTCAAGTCCCTCAGAGGGTCTCAAACCTGATCTTCTCCTAAGATGGGTGGGACTTCATTCCTCCAGCCCCTGCCTGGAGATTTATGGACTTGAAAGATGTGAGACAAGCAGCTGACAGTGAAAACTGAGACAGAAAAAGTTCTTGGGCACCTCAGCCTCCTCCATGCCCCCAGATTCTCTATCTCATCTATCAGACAGGGAATAAAAA
>VYZP01033804.1:7804-35353 GCA_013400635.1 Hypocryptadius cinnamomeus
AAGTGTGTCTTCAATTTTTCTCAATTATAAACTGTAATACAGCGCCTAGACTGCAGAAAAAAAGGGTCATCTTTTATCTCATAAACTCCAATCTCATGATGGGACACAAATGATTAGATGACAAAAATCACCCTTAAAATGAACCTGTGCACAATGAACCCAGGCAAATGGCAACAGATATTACTCCATAAATATTCTGTATTTAGTACAACAGAAAATGGCTTTGAACTAATTTAAAAAATGTATTCCTATGAGGCTGGGTTTTCCCTGTACTTCCACCATAATCATCAGGACCATGTTGTTGTTGTTTCCTCCTTCTACAGTATTATCTGCACTGTGGCATCCCGGACCCCTACCCCTGGACAAGCCTCCCCCAAGTCACAGTACCTCTGCAGTTCTTCCCTTTTTTTTCATAGATCTGCCACAGTATTTTTAGCCTCTTCCCAGCTTCCACTTTCCCTGCAATGCACTGTTTTTCCTCACTCCCTGATTTTTACTCATCTATTGACCTGAAAATCAAGGAGCTGGCAGCACGGACTGTAAATGACATGAACTGATGTGGATGGTGATTTCCTGACCTACACTTCTGCTGCTGCCAGGCAGAAGAGGGGATGGCTGAAGTCACCCTGTCTCTGTGGAGGAGCTGATACAAAATCTACAGCAATTCCTCCGAGATCTGTAATAGGATGCACCAAGGATTGAAAAAAATTGTTAATGAGCTCTTTCAGGACCTAATAGCCTGGACAGCAGCAAGAACCTCACCTTCTTGTGAAGTGTTCCCAATTTTTCACCTTTACCCCTCACCCT
This sequence comes from Hypocryptadius cinnamomeus, assembly GCA_013400635.1. Taxonomy (NCBI): domain Eukaryota; kingdom Metazoa; phylum Chordata; class Aves; order Passeriformes; family Zosteropidae; genus Hypocryptadius; species Hypocryptadius cinnamomeus. Next base: position 8,612 of record VYZP01033804.1, read on the forward strand.
GCTACAGTCCCAAAGATTCTTAGACGTCCCTGGTGGCTGTACAGCATGAGTTTTCTTTCCAAGGGATTAGTGATGCTGGCTTTACAGAATCTGTTGTGTCCTTGACAGAGGATATCTTTCCAGGCCTCTGTGTGTCTCACATAGGATGAAAAACCCACTGTGGAAACTAGAAAAAGTGTCATGATAATTTATTACTGATAAGCCAGGGTGCGAACTGAGACCTCTCCTGCTCCATCACCTGGCAAGAACCTTCTATCACTGCTGCTCCAGGCTGAGCTCAGGCAAAAATACCCTTGAAGCTAAATTGCACTTGAAGGCAGGGATCGTCTTTTCAGTCTGTGTTCACACAAAACCTGCCAGAGGGCACTGATTCATCTTTGGGCTTCCTGTGAAGTACAGTCACACAGACATAATAATTTCCTTACCTGGTTCTGCCCTCCAGCCTGTTCTGTACGAAGTGACATAACGTTGCATTACAGCAAAGTAATGCAAGCAAGGTAATAATTTGTCCTCCAGTTTCTGTTGTAATGTATAAGTCAACGTGTGAAGTCAGGCATTTTACACAAAACTGAGATTAGAAGAATGACTGGAGTTGAACAAACAATAGCAATGGTGTGTTGTCCAATGCTACCTGTCTTTCCAGCATGACACTTATCCTTCCATTGTCAGTACTCACACTTGTACATAAGCAAATCAAGCCATGAGGCACAGAGAAAGGAAAAGGTGGGTAGACAGAGGAGCCTCCTTCTTCTCCAAGCTGCTATTTGTTCCTCCATTTAGCAGGCTTCAATTTAGACACAATTTTTAAAGCAAACCTCTGAATAACTGTGTGGACACTCAGAAACCAAACAAGATGGACATATGGCCAGCCCATTTGCACAGTGGAGTGCTCTTATTTAATTATAATACAGTTTCCCTATTGGGTTTCTGGTACATTAGAAATGCCTCTCTGCATGTTGCAGCATTTTAGCTGTGCTGTGGAAATTAAGGGTTGTGAATTGATTTGCATCTTTACAAGAGAAAGAAGTGCTAAAATAAGGATAAACCTCATCCTGTGCTCAAAATAACTTTAAAATTCTCTTTCTGGCCCATGCATCCATATTTTTTTGCCTGAGTTGATGAGCCTTTTCCATTGTATGATTCTGTTTGTTTCAGATATGTTTGCTTTTTAAAGAGAGTTTTGGTTTCAGCTTGTATAGGCACCCATCTGGGTTACCTGCTGTGGGGACCACCAGCTGCTTGATGTACAGTGGCCTCTTGATCAGAATCACTACACTCTGTTCCCTTCCAAGTATGATTCAAATGAGGCATTTGAAAGTAGTTGTAAAGCTCTCCAAAAGTGTAAGCAGTTTCAAACTCCACTGCAATCCCAATGCAAACAATGGTGTTAAGTGAGCAACCTCTCTCCAGCCCACCTCCAAAAGTTGCCAAGCAAATAAAATTAAATTAAAGCTGAATCCCATCTCTCTCAAAACTAGGAAACCTCATGCACTCCCTTTCACCCCTGACACGGGGAAAACCTGTGCTGGTGCCGTTGCAGCTATCAGATGTGCCTGAGTGAGGACAAGGGAAGAATTCCAAAGGGAAGCCTTTGGGGCCCCCTCTGTGTCCTTCTACCAGTTCCCTATCAGATTCTGCCCTCAGATTATCTGCCTTCAACTCCCACTGGAAAATGTCGGAAAGATTTATGGGCAAATAGCCAAGGGCAGAATTTGGCAGTGATAATGAAAAAGCTCCCAATTAGTGTCAGATAAAGATGACAGACTCAATCTGTCTTTGAGGAAGCTGAAGCCTTTTGTGTGCTATGTCATTTTTTAGCTGTGCTCTCAGGTCCCTTTCACTCGCCTTCACTTACATCAGCTGTGATAAAATGAAATCGCTGAGGCAAAGCAATTACACTGAAAAGTGCTTGTTCTGGCTTGGCCCTCTCCTGTTATGTTAGTGAGGGCTGGACTTGCTCCTGACAGAGATGAATGTGTTCTGTCTGTATCTCTCCTTCCCAGGAAATAAAAGTGAAATATGAAACAGATTCAAGGAAATAAGATCACAAAGCTTGCCTTGTCTGCTTTTCTGCCCATGAAGCCTAGGATATTCAAAATTTTTATGACCCAGTTGGCTTTCACAGCTCTTTCAGTTCTGTTTATGGTCAAGCCTCTGTCACACTGATAGAGGAAATGCCTCATTCTCCAGAAGGACTACAGTAGGAGGGAGGACAGTATGGAGCTCCTCTGTGATGATGATGAGCTCTCCTCAGAGTGTTCTCTTACAGAACACTGCCAGAACACTGTGGGAACACTCCTGACTCTGCTCAGCGCGGGTGAGGCTACACTTGGAGAACAGTGCCTACTTCTGAGCTCTCCAGTTGTGGTGGTGCATCTGCCCCTGCCTTTGGGACTGCTTTGTGATTGCTGGAATTGCTGTTAGGAATTTGGCATTTGTGTAATGAGTCGGGCAGTGAAACATCCCTTGACCACACTGGAAACCCTTGCATGGCTAAAGTGAAACAGCACTGACCATACCAGGAACTCCTGGTGCCTGGATGAGGTGTAGGATGGGAGTGTAACTAAGTCACTGTTGTAAGTGTAGTAAGTTCTACAGAATCACTTTATATATGTTAAATTAGCCAATGATTAAGTGCTGCTAAACCCTGTAGACATAAACAGTTGACCAGGTCTGGGACTGGTAAGATTGGACTCAGCCACACCCAGACCGTGTCAAGGATTTCGAAAGCAAGGGGTCTTCTCTGAAGCAAGGGGTCCTGTCATGAACCTCATGTGCCAGCAGGAGGGTGTCCCTTACCCTATACACCCTCTTCCTTTGCATCCCCAGTCTCTGTGCAGCTCATTCTAAAGTGGTTTCAAGCCTATTTCCTTTGTATGATTCATCTGTGTACTAGGTAATAGAGTGAAATCTTGCCACAAAACTGTGTTTCATTTTCCACAAATTTATATTAAAATCTGTTTTTGACAACATCTTTGATGGTGATTCTTTAAGCAACTTAAGCCACTCATTTATGACAATTTAGTGTAGCTATCAGGATCCTAAATTGGGATTCATGACACCTGTGCATGAGTTACATGGACTCAGCTGTGTGACCTTGGGAGACTTTTTCACAAGTCCCACCAGTTAACATCTTCCTTGTGTCTCATATCTGTTTTCCTGCTATATTCACCCACTGGTGGTCCCATACAACCCCTTCCTTATGTATTTGCTCTGTCCTTTTCAGTAAATATGCTTGTACTACCCTGTTCACTGATGGTTCAAATCCCAGCCCAGGAAATCATTAGTTACCTGCTTCTCAAAAGTCAGGATTGATCCTACCAAATGCAGCAGCAGTTTTCCTGCTGGTTGGGTGGAAGTTTGGATTCATCCCAAAAATTCCTGTGTGATCACAGTTTTCCACATGAGTTTGCAGTTATTCTGCAGTTATTGCAATCATATTGCATTTTGGTACTTTTGATCCATTTCAGAAGCTTAGATCTGAAGGCTTCTCCTGCTAGGATCTGCAATGTGGCAGAAAAGGCACCTAAACCCAGGGAAGGATTTCCACTGGTTGTGGTCAGCCTGTGCCTCAGTCACTGCATAATAAACCTCTCCATCTCTGAGACAGGTTTTTCTTTCTCTCCCTTCACGGGGGTGTGCTGTGTTTTATAGATATATTTGTAAGATAGACCTACAAAATGCAGTATGGTCTGACAGTGGTTGTTCACTTATTTAAATCTGTTTTGATGCTTCATCCACATTTCCATCTTGTCTATAAAGCTTGTTCCCTCCCCACGCCTCTTTGCTTTGTAAAAGAACATTTTTCTACATTGAATTATTTAATTCAATAAGATTTTCCAAGTGACTTGGCACAAACACTTTTCAAATCACTTGGGAAATAAGTGTCTGCATCACATTTGTTCTCTTTTCTTCCATTGTGTGCAAGCTATCAGGCACAGACCTTGCAAACACCACATTCTCTCAGGCTCTCTTGAAATTTCATCACATTCCTTTAAAAAAGCGTTAATATTCATACATTGGGAAAAAGTCTGTCTTAGTGCTGAAATCCACAGGCACAGTTTGTGTTTTATATGATTTCCAGGTCTTGCTGCGAGTGGTCTTGAAATATCGTGCAGTTGGCTGGTAGCAGTGGCCATGCTGGGCTGTTGATCCTGCATTTCATATATTTCTTTACACCATAGTCTTTATTGGAAAAAAACACCCACTAGGTCTTTTTTTTACTCTCTTTTCACCTCCTGCCTCTTATATTTTCAGCCCCTGGCATGCACAGAACCTGTTGCTTCTCTGTTTGTTGGTGCTCCCCTAAATTCACTGTGAGACTGGAAATGTGGGGTCCAGCCTCCCACCCCCTTGTGTCCCTATCAGGTTTGGTCCCTCATGTGGGAAAGGTATTTTTTGACATCAGTCACTTTGGTCTGTGAGCTTGGATCTTTAAATGCCTCCAGCAAGGAGGAGGTGAGTGGCAGCTGGCTGTGGAAGTGAGCAGTGGCCGTGTTGTCAGACACCTTCTCCGCCTCTGCCTTCCAACATGCTCTGCTGGTGACCAAGGCATGTGCTCTGATGGAGTGAGGGGACTTAAATCTGTCTCTGGCAGGTGTTCTAGTGAAGTGGAAGTCCTCAACTTCCTTCACGGCATTTTCTGTTAAAAAATTAGAGCAAAAAAGGGTGTGATCACTCTTGACACATTTCAATTCCTGGCAAAATAGGCTCCAAATGCTGTAAATTCATGCCAAAATGTGTTCTCTTACTGACTTTTATGAGCACGAGACACAGACCAAGGAAAAACCAAAACACAGCACAAGAAACTTCCCCGGGGGAAAAGCCAGGTGTGCCAGAAATCTCTATGGAGACAGTTATTATCCACCTGGGAATGTCTGCTTTTTCCTCTGGCTTAGATTGCTCTGCCAGTCAGAGGGGAGCATAGCCCTACGACTGGAAAATGGGGTGGAAATGGGGTGGTGGGATGGGATACCATTCCCTTTGTGCCCCAAGAGCTCTCTGTGTGGTGTCAGTGCTGGGCTGACCATGGGGCACTTGACCACTCCTCAGTCCTTAGCCCCTGGCTGGGCTTCCTACTCTTTCCCTGCTCTCCCTGCTGGCACAGGTGCTGAAGTGTGCCATACTCCGCCAGGATCCTTCCCCACTTTTTTTTTTTTTGGCAGCAACTGTCTGAAGCTAATCAGTTCATCTTCTGCCCATCACAGTTCACTCTTTGATGATTCTAATCAAGTGGTGGGAGGATTTGTTACGGCTGTCAGTGATACTCTGATAAAAGCAATCTCATTCAGTAGGAGGAAGCACTGCGCAATCTAATTATGGTTTTGTAAGGAAGAGATGGGATGGCATCCTGCTGGTAGGATGTGCCCTGGTATCAGGAAGCACAATGTAATCATAGACTCATAGCAAGAGATTTCCATTCAGGATTAGTAGGACCCTAAATGCTGAGAATTTGCTCATAACAGAGAATGTGCAAATAGGATTTTCAGTTAACAGCAGTGTTTTCCAACTGACATTATGTACAAGCTTTTTTTTATTTTTTTCCTTTCAATGTGGTCTTTAATACAGACCTAGAAGTGGTAAATTAAAAACAAACAAACAAAAACAATTATGGAAACAAATTAGGACTATATTTAGTGTGAAAAATAACTCTGTGGATATATTATTTGTATTCCATGCCAGAGAAACCTGGTGCCCTGCACTACCAGTGACTCCTGTTTCCTTGATTTGACAGGGGTAGTCTGCTCACAGGTAATATGCTTATTAAAGTCATATCATTTTAAAAAGTCTAAGTTGGATATGATGAGACAAATTTACTTCATTAGCATTAAATTGGTCTGATTTGCAGCTTCTTCTGCAAATTAGGCATATATAAACCAGGATAAAACATTTTGAAAGGCACCCACAGGCTGGACATGTCTTGACATTTATTAGTGACTAAAATCACAGTCCTGCTAATGGAGAAGAAGGAGAGGAGGATGGGTGAGAAGCAGGGCAAGGCAGTCTCACAGCTGGATAGTCACTGCTGGTGCCAGGCTGCTCCCAGCTTTGGATCACAGTGTGGGCTACCAGCTGCTGAGGGTGGGCACTCTCCTGCCCTTGTAGCCCCAGAGGGAAGGGAGGTAGGGTGGTCCTGGGGTGAGGCCTGTGGTTGAGGACACCCTTTAGGAGAAGGAGTCTCCTCCTGCCTCAGGGGAAAGATCTTGGTGATGGACCAGTGCTTGGTCCTTGGTGCTGCCCTTTAGTTTGTGAGGAGTGTAAATGTGTGCCTTGCTGAATACAGTCACTATGAAAGCCTGGAGGCTGTTCATCTCCTTCCTCCGCTTTTTCAAAGATCTGTTTCCAGCCAACACTGTGCCCCCACTGCATATCCCTTCAGCTTTCTTGGACAGTTCACTTTTTTCAAGCTGACCTTGCTTTTTTCCCTGCCTTTAATGCCTACTTCTAAACCCTGTCTAGCTGCAATAGCTCACACACATGCACACACATGCTCAAAGCCCTTCAAATAGCACAGCTCCTTTTGCAAGTGTACCAAATGCTCAACAAAATGTTCTGTAACATGCTCTAGGGGCAGCTTCTGCCTGGTCCCAGGGGGTCTTCCCACAGCAACTCCCTTTCTCAGGAAGAGAGAAGAATTGCTTCATCCACCAATTCTGGATAAAGAGCAGCTATCAAATTTACCATTTCCCTCTAAAGTAATTTCCCAAAGGCAAAAGACCAAAAAGCGGGAGCAGAAAGTGCAGCATTTTGTGATGAAGTTTTATGTAAGAGAGGAAAAAATCCTGTCCAACCCCAGTCCACCCAGTCTTTCTGATCAGGGAAAGCACCAGCAGGACACCTTGGACAAGGTGAGTTTTCCCTTCTTCTGTCTGGAGTTGTCTTCTTGTCCTGAGGCCGGTGGTAATGATGGGCTGAGAAGCAGGGGCCAGAGGTCTGGCAGAGTGCCTGGTGTCCATGGGCCTGGGCAGGGTTTGAACTCCAACGCTGACTCTGGACTCAGTGTGACTTTGTATCCTGACAGGTTAGGCAGTGCCTTTGCCTGTTCTCAGCATGACACAAATGGCATCATGAGGCACGTGGAAAATTGCCTCAAACTCCACTGACATGCCTGAATAGGTGTGAAATATCTCTGCACTGCAACAATGCAACAGCTTCTACAAGTATCTCAAAGGAAGGGGCATAATGTACGTGAAAAGTCACCACTGGCCCAACAAACTTGGAAGGCAGTGCCTTTAAAAGTTAGGAGAATACAAAAAATAATCTGAGTGCAGCATGTTGCCCTTCTCTGCAAGCAGAGAGATGGCCAGGTCCTGCATCCTGCCCTGCTCAACAGGGCCTGCAAAGTTGTCTGCTCAGAACTAGTGCCAAGTGAGCCTAGTCCTTTTGGTTCCAGCAGGACTTTTCCTGTGGTCTCAATAAAGCATGAGACCTTCTGAAATCAAATACACATATTTAGAAACGATTGTAAGAAACCCTGAGTGGCTCCCTGATGCCCTCAGAGAGGCAACAAATGCAGGATTTCATATTAGCTATGAAAATTATGTTTGCATACAACTCTCTGGAGAAGTCTGCTGCTGGAGATGTGATGCTGCTATTGCTTTCACAGCTCTGCACTACCACACACCATAATTATCTTTGCATAGAGCATCATTCCCTTATGCCCCCACGAAACACCCTTGGCAGCAGGAGGTCAGACCTGCCTGTTAACTTACAGAGGGAGCAAGGGGAGCTAGACAGTGAGTGAAGACTGCAAGGACTAAAGCTCATGTAACACCCAGCCCTCGTGCTGGGCAGAAATGTTGGGTGGGAAATGTCTTCCAGGGGAAAATGTTAGTCTAACAACACTAAAAAGTGCTCTGGGAATGGGCAGGTAGTCAGGTGAGTGGGCAGCTCTCCTAGATTTCTGCACACCTGGTTCTATCCTTCCTGTCCAGATCCACCAAATCCCACCTCAAAGGCTGTGGGCAGAGCTGAATGTACAGTGTTATATGCTGCTGCTGATAGGCTTGATTCTGATAATAACAACAGCTTAACTGGTAAAATGATTTCTAATGAATACTGGATGTGATATTTTTCTTTTTCAACTCAATCAGAACAATGGTAATTTCCCTCATATTTTTATTGCTGTGCATTTCCTTCCAGCTGCCGTATGAGGCAGAAAAGATGAAGCCTTTAAAAGTACAAAAATCTAAATCAATAGGAAACTGTGCATTAATTTTAACTATTGCCAAAGAATTAAGAAAAGGCATCTTGCCTCTCCCTGTCAGCATTTAAGCAATAAAGATAAATATTGTAATAATTATTTTCCTTGCGCAGTTGCTAAAGACAATAATTAAGATGGTTTAAACATCACAGGAGACACTTTGGGAAATCAGCTGGTAGGGGAGGTACAGCTGTTCAGATAACACCTCCTTTGGCAAGGAATTCAGTACAAGTCTCTTATAGACCACCACGTTGTTTATATTAGTTGAATGAACTTTGATAAATACTAACTTACAGAAGGTGGCCGCAGCAGAATTGGTACCTGTTGCTTGCCAAGCTTTCCTATGATGAAGAAAGCTTCTTGAGGAGTAGGTAGAATAGCCAGGAAGAGGGGGCTTTGTTGATCAGATTTTGAGGCACAAGGAGATTTGACATCATGGTCATTCATCCTGTTTATATATGTATATGCCAATTTAAAAAATGTGTATAAAATGTCTGGTTGCAAAATTGGGTGTTACCTCATTATTCTCTCAATATTAAACTGATCTTTGCTTGTTAAAAAGTCTTGGTTTTTCAGTGTATCTGGGGCTGTTCTTTGGGGTGGGTAGAATTTGGAAAAACCTTGAGGGCTTCTAGCATAGACCCAAAGAGAGCTTATCACTGAGAAGGTAACAGACATGACTAAATGAGACTACAGCACTCTTGATCTAACAGAGGAGTGACTTGAAAAAGGTCATTGCAAGGATCACTGGTAGAGCCAGAAAACAGATCCCGAACTTCAGAGCCTGAAGATAATTAAAGCTGCATATAAGTTAACCTTGCCTACTAGTAACTGAAGTGACTAGCTGCCTTCCCTCCACCATTGCACCAATGAAGGGAAATGTAGAAATGTAGACTGAAAATATGGTTAAGGACATAGCTATCCAGTTTGTGGAAATTCATGAGGGTTTGTGAAAAAGTGAGGCTGAATGAATCTTTGCTTTCGGATTTGAATCAGTAGTTAGAACCCTCCAACCTGGTTTATGAATTCTGCTCCTTTTTATGATATATTCCCCAGGTGTTATTTCAAACAATGAGAATAAATTAATTGGGGACCAAGCCAAAGACTTAAACTGCAGTGAGAAAAGCCCTTTGCTCACTGTAAAGAGCAGGTGCCTTTGTCACTGAATGTTATGTCCAAGTGAATATAATGTCCTCCCTCTCACAGTCGTGGTCCAACCTGTAGTCCCATAAAAGAAGGGATTGGCATTAAATTTAGAGAGCAAGTGAGCTTGCCATGGCCAGCCTGGTGCAGCCAGGCTGAGGGGAGTGGCTGTGGCTCTGCAGTGCTCTTGGCAATGTGCTTTCGGTAGAACTGTAGCACTCTAAGCAGCGTGTGGGATCAGACACAGGAGGAAAAGTAGGCTGGATGCAGATGTGCGCCAGCGCTCCATCTCCCAGGAGTTTGCAATGTGTGCGCTCATCTGCAGGTGTCACTGCGCCTTCGGCTGCAGGAGTGTCACACCGTGCCTGTGAAATCATTTTCATCCTGTACCACAGGTTGTTTTGCTCTGCCCTCCAGGGGTGTTTGCTGAATAGGGTACATTCCTGGATGGATCTTCCTTTCTTTCTCTTTTAACTGGCTTATCAAAGAAACTACCTTTCTACTTGCTACTGAAACATTGCCCTCAAAATGTCTCCTTGGGATTTAATGATGTGCTTGAGACTTCTATCAAGCGTTTGGTTGCTCCAGACAAAACGTTAGTAGGTAGTGTGTGATTCAAAGCCCCAAAGTCTGTGATAATTAATTCTCCTTGTTGTCTGATGTTGGCATGCTGTGTACTAGCTATTACAGTATTAACAGTGTGAGCACAGTGGCAGTGTGTGGAAAGATGCATCTGATGTCTCACTGTGAGCTCTCTATTACCAGGGAGCTCCCTGTTGTTACAGCAAAAGAGTTAGGGAGAAGAGTGAGTTACAGATGATCAGGTAGAAACGTTGTCCAAAAGATGCTCTGAAGACTCATTCCTACCATGGCTTTAAATGGTCATGGAGGATAATTAATGGATTAACACTGAGTTACCTCTTCCTTAAATGGGAGCCAGCTGAAGATGGCCTGTGGGTAGTGGACACAGATTTTCTGAAAAGCCAAGCCAATTCACAGATGGAACATTAGCATAAAGCACTTCCTATTGGAGGCTGTGCTTGGTCTTGCTAAAAGGGCTGTGCTTTCAAAGTCCAATGAGTCAGAGTGAAAGACCTCAAGGGCACAAACTCCCAAAGTGAGCAGGTGGAGACACAGAAACAAAGGGATTGAGATCAAAGTTAAGAACAAAAAGAGTGACTCTTGGATAACTGGATGGTTTTGTTTATGTATCTCATTTGGTAGACTGAAAGAAAAATTGCCTTACAGGTAGTTTTTACAATTTTATTCAGTGCCAAATTCAGTAAATACCAAAATTGCACCAGAAAATAATCCTTCATTATTAGTACAGTTTTAATATCTAATGGGAAAAAAAGATGTTAGGTAAAGTTCCTGAACCTGTTGTCTCCTGGAAAGAGGCAACTTTAAAAATCATCTATATTTCAGTTAAATAAACTGCAACTTGTGAATTGCCATCTGTTGTCATTAGCAGTATTTGCCACTTATTCTCCACATTCATTCAAATCCTACTTTTAGGGGCTGGCACTTCCAAAATTTCTTTCACTCCTGCTTCTTTGCCAAATATTGACTCCTTTAGACTCAAACTGCTTTCAACATCGATTTTTGTGTGTGGTGAATCTCAGCACAGATTTCAATGCATTTGTACATTACAGCCACTGACCACAGGTGGTATTAAAAATAATAGCAACAACAAAAGGTACAACAATGACATCTCATCATGATGCAATAACATGTGGCAGTCTTATATGACTCTCCTTGAATCAGGTTATATGCATACAAGGAAACATTTCTGAAAATGTTACATGTAAGTGTCTTTAGAAATTTGCATGCAGCATTTCATTATAGGCCAGCATCTTTCTATGTCATTACTTGTACCTTGCATATTAGTTTTGCAAGGCTTTAATTTACATTGGGAAAAGTTTGCTTTGTTGTGGTGTCAATGCTTATAGAGCCTTGATACAGGATAGCAGAATCCTTTCATTTGTAGGTGTTTTCAGTACAGGTGGTAAGGCATGCCTTGGTATTATAAGGACTGTTGTCAACAATTTATTTCAAGAGAAGGAATTCTCAGAATTCTGATCCGAATATTCAGTCCTGGATTGTTTCATTTTTTGTTTGTTTGTTTGTTTCTTTGTCCTAGAAGCTATTTATTTTAACTTATAAAAAGAAATCTAAATGCTGTGGAAACTGTGAAAGAGCATTGACCAGTTTATTCTTTCCTTTCCAGTGTGACTTGTGGCACTGTTTTGCATTGATCACTGCTGAATGAGTTTTACTTGCTCTCTAGTTGGCACTGGTCTCTTTACTCAGACTGCAAATTCACTCATGCTTATTTTGAGTAATGGAGCTGGACTATGACCAGTTTGAAATTCTAAATGCTGGAGGTTAAAAAGGAATCAGTTATGAATGTTTCTACTCTTAAATCAGTAAAGGATTAAATGCCAATACCTTCTTACCAGTCCACAAAACACCCCTGTCCTTAAATCTTGCTCCTGTTCTCTTTCTGAACGTTGTTCACAGGGAGTTCAGTGCTTTTTCAAACATTTATTTGCATCTTTTTGGTAAAAAACTATCTTTTGGTTAACTTTTGGACCAAGATTTTGTTCTTTCTTCTCTTATTTATATATGCTCCACCTTTGCATTTACTTTATCTTCAGCATTTTAGTAACATTACAGTAAACCCATTTGCCACAGGAAGAACTGCCTACTGAGCTCTTCAAAGATGCAATGGCGCATATGACACTTGCTTTGTAGAGTTTTCCAGTTCTCCAAAATCACATTATATTTGTGATGTTTCATTCTTTAAGGTTTTGTAAAGGACTGTCTGCTTGCCTGATATATTTGCAATGATTCCTGCTAGCACTTCATGGTCAGGTCTCTTCAGAAAAATCAGATGCTGAAGTACTGGAAATTTCAAGAGCATCAAAAACTTGTCTGCTGCTTCTCAAATGCATTGGTTTTTACCACTGATAGCAAAAGTCCCAAAGAAGCACTCTGCTTTCTCATGTTTTCTGTAGCCCCCTTCTCAAGGTTGAGAGCCTGAAAGCAAGTTTGGAATTTGATTTTAATATAAAAGGTGCACATCATTAAACTTCAAGATCTCCACACAGTCATGTCTGCTTCTTGGGATGTTTTAAGCCTCATGGACAGTGGTCATTTTCTGAATATCAAAGTTATATTATCATACCTGCCATGGCTCCTAGGTTGAAATTGTCACCTCACTCCTCTTGGGTGGGGTGTACATAAAAAGTCAGACTGCCTGAAAGCTCCAGATGTTGCTGCCTCTGAAGGAAGGAGATGCAGTGAGATGTCAAATGGATCACAGCTGCACAGACCTTTGCAGTTGGACTGATACAGAAGCAGATCATCTCATATGGGGATGTCTACAGCAGGAGGATCTTTATAATAAGCTTGTTTTTATTTTAGTGTTCATATTAAAGTATATCTCTATGTATATCTGTCCATAATCAGATATATACAACAGATAAAACACACATGCAATCACAGAAAATGCACTGGATTCACCCTCTGCTTGTTTGTTTGCAGCTGCAGCCAAGACGAACTTTCATATTTCAGGATGAAAGTTGAAGGGACATTCATACTCATCTCCTTTTGCAAAGCTTAAAATGTTTCTGGAGGCAGTGGAAAAGACAAACCATTAGCCTTGTATCACCCTCCATTGGGCAGCAGAGGGGACTGGCAAGACTGCTTGCAAGTAAGGAGCTGGCAGCAGCAGCATGTCTTAAAGCAGAGGATAAAAACGGCGTAGAGCTGGGGGAGAGAAGTGAAGAGGTTCCCAAAGGACACCAACGTACATGGAGGGTGATTTTGGCAGGGGTGTATGTAATGGGTTGAAAGAGAGTTAAGGTGCCCAAGGTGCTGATACAGCTGTTCAGCACCTCTGTCACGGTAGCCACAAATATGCCACTCTTGAGAGTTGTGGCTCTTCTTGTCTAATACTTTACTTAAATCCAAGTATCAGGGCTAAGCTTGCCCCTAAGCCTCGTTCTGCACTCAGTGGATAAGGGAGCACTTTCAGAGGGCAATTCACATAGCCTCCCTTGACTCAGACTTTTCTGGTGGGCTGCATTCATGTTTCATGGTATCTATTTATCCCCATTAGATATCAAAATAGCCATTGCAGTCACTTAGTGACCTGAGACAGCTGGAGTTATGTGGACTGAACCCTGTTCCTGGAACATAAGTAAAATGCATACTGATCTGTGGGGACTCACAGTTTTGTCTACAGCAACTGGGATATTAATGTATGGATATTAAACAGTATTTAATAAGCTGTTATTTTTAGTCTGACAGCTATTTTTCTCCTCCATTTTTTAATTGCAGGAACTGCTATGGAGCATGAATCAATTTGAAGCACATGAAGAGTGAAGGAAGAGTGGAAGAAATATCTAGAATAATCCCTCCCATATAAAGTTATTAAATGGATCAAGTAAGGACAAGTAGTTCCTGTAAAAAGGACAGGAAGGCTTTTGGAGTATTACAGTGGTATTGTATTCAGTAACATGCTTAGAAAGTGTGTGGTTCACCTCTATTTTCATACAATTAGTTGGTTACCCGAAATCCTCACCCAGTTTTTGGCTGTGAACACCTGAAGGAGGTAAAGGTGAGGTTGTTCACTCTGTGCTTTCAGCTCCTTCAGTAAGTGGCCTTCAACTGTTTGTCAACTCTCAAAGCTATCTTTAGGCAGTGATTCCTCCATATGCACAATGAAAGCAGATTATTTCCCTTTAGTTCTGTAGGGTACCATAAAGACAGAGACATTTTGGTGGGACTGAGTGTGTGCCATGTGATTTGTGTCTAATGCTTTGCTCTCTTTGGGCTTTCAAAGCTGACAATGAGAGCTGACAGTGTGCTGCTGTTTTGGAATTCATCATCAAACAAATAAAGAAATCTTACTCTACTCCCATAGTTAAAAACACTAAGGTTTTCTCTCTCTGTCTCCATCTTTTCACAGAATATCTCACTTTTTTATTCCTTATCACTTCTCTGCATATCCTAGAGCTCATGTATGGTTTTTTTTTTTTTTTTTTCAGAAGCATTTTAAATGCCTCCAAAATCATTAATTACAGTGGTCTGAGCCTTGAAGAATAATTTCACTCAGAAACTCCCCTAAATCCTTCCTATTAAAGAATAGGGGTTCCACTTCAATGGAGAGAAAGCAAAGTTTTTAGGTGGTGCCAGTGTGAAATTATTGTCAAAAAACCTCCTAGTCCATTGTTTTCTCAATGGAAATACTGCCCACCTGTCTTGTTCTGGCTGGTCAATCTTGCTTTATCTTTTGTAGGGAAAATGGTGTTTCATTCAGATGGAAAATTGCTCCTGACACCAAACACTGCATTTGAATTGAGGAGGCAGATCCAGAGCATTGTATTTAATCTATAACTCGTAGTGTTTATGCTGCATGTTAGTTTCTTCCATGGCATGGGTTGTAGAGGATTTTGCATCACTGAACACAAAAACACCATCTCAGCCTCAGCCTGGTATACATTGAAAGTTTGACCACATTTTAAAAATTCCAGTAATCTGGGACCCAGTGGAACTGGGAATATCTGATAAAAACTACTCCCAGAATTTCTTTGTGAATGGACCTTTTACCACTACCCCTGCAAGGTAAGCCTTGAGGGCAATTATCTATGCTTGTGGGATGTCCCTCTCCCAAACCTGTTGAGTGTCCCAGAGTTATGCTGTGTGTTTATGAAGGCTTTCCCCTGCAGATGTGCACAGGCTGCCAGGCAGTGCCCATGGCAGGTGAGAGGCAGTCCTGTAGTAGGTGACATCCCACTTTCAAAATTTCCTGAAGACAGGTGGATCATTTAGACTTTCTCAAGGGAGTGATATTAAATTTCAAGTGTCCTCAGGCTGCCTGGACCTGGCAGACCTTCAGGTTCCTTGTTAATATTGGACACAGACTTTGCCTTCATAATTTCTTTTTACAGCTGGTATGTCTAACTGCAATGAGCTATTATCTGCTCTCACATTGGGTATATTTGAAGGAAAATGTCTTTTACCACATTTTTATATTTGCCTATCTGTGACTACACGGTGTACATTTGTAGACCAAAATACATTAAATTAGTAGATGTCATGAGTCATAACACTGTTAGTCCATCACAATACTTTTTTGTCTGAAATTATTTGGGAATGAGACAAATACTTTTTTTATACTCTCTCTGCAAAAAATGATGCAGTGTAACTCAATACATTTTTTGCCATGCATCAGTAGGTTGGAAAGCACAAAATATTTACTTTCAATTGGGCCCTGTTATTACAGTATTGAGTAAAATGGAGAAATGTGCAAATAAAATTATCTGGCTCCTTCAAGCTTTCTTGTTTATAGTAGACAAGGTTATTGCTTCACAGATTTCCGCTGACTAAAATGCCAAAGCTGTTGTGATATTTCCAGGAAAACTATTATGTAAAGATTAAAACACCCATGAGATAAAAGATACAGAGGGAAAAGCAGTAAAAGCTGAAAGGGAAAAGAACCTGAAGGAAATAGAGGATAGAAATGAAGAGGAGCGAGGAGATACCTAAGGGGTTCCATCTTAGGCATAACTTCACACCAAATGATTCCCATGTTGCCTGCAGGGATTTCACAGCTACCAGAGCATCCAAGGAGGAGCTGCTCTTGCTGTGGAGCAGTGCAGGGGATGTCTCTGAGCTCCAGCTGTGAGAGGCAAGGAGGAAGAGTTGTTTTGTCCTGCTGAGCAAAGGCTGTCCCTGGACTCTCCCTGCATCCTTCTTGGCATAAGTGGGTAAAATGCAGCCTTGTGAGTTAGGAACTGCACAAGCAATAGGAGACTGATAGTGCAATAAAAAGCTCTCTTGGCATGTTCAGCACCGTGCAATGTTTCATCTTGCTCAGCAATAAGACATTTGATCTAGGTAGAAAGTGCCTCTGCCTTCAGTTTCTTGTCACAGTAACTTGACCGTGAAGTTTCCATTTAAAAGAAAAATCTATCTTGGTTTAACATGCGTCTTGCAGAAAGATTCTGGATAAATTAGCAATAAAAATACCACATAATTATAAGCAAACACAGACAAATTTGTCTCTAAATCAGTGCACATTTAGTTGCAGAAAAAGGTAAGGAGTACTTGGTGAAAGTAAAAGCACATCTTCCAAAGGGGTCTGCAACTTCAGATGAACTGTATCAATTTGTGTAGATTTTAATGGAGCTTAAACAAACATTTTTGAAAATCCAAGCTGCAGGCCTTTCCGCAGAGCGAGAGATAATATAAAAGAGCAAATAGGCATCTGCCACTCTTGCATTTCAGCAATCCAACTTCTCCTTCAAAACCATTTTAATTCTGGCTAACTGTGGTGAGTACATCAAGGAAAATTCAACTTGAAACACAGTCCCTGACCTCCAGTAACACCGTGTTACAGGTCTTCTTGTCATTTCCCTATGTGGTCTTGCACAAAAAGGGGACACAACACAGTCTTTCTTTCTGGCCACCTTAGGGAGGTTTCAGCAGCCACCTACAGTTGTATTATGTTTGTATCAGCAAGAAAAGAGCAGAAACACTTAGAAGCAGCTTTATTCATCTGGGCTGCTGTCAATAAATAATATCTCCTTGTTGCTGATAATAGCATCACTTGCCAAGGAACACGACCGTGTAGTTTGTCTTGCTATTTTTGTTTCAGAGTCAGTGGCTGGAAAGAAAAGTAACTTTACAAATGTTCCCTAATCTTTTCCCATTTTTGGTATGTGCATAAGGTGATCAAAATGCAATCTGAATTAGGGTCCTCTGCTGTCCAAAACCTTTCATTGACAAACGAACCAGTCCTTTACTGAGGAAAATATAGCATCAGTGAGATGTAACAATCCTTATCAAAAGTGAGAGCCTGAACTTCCCTCATATCAAGTCCAATTTGATAATTTCTGTTTTAAGTCTTTGTACACAATCAATTTGGATGCAAAAATGTATCATCTAAGAGTTAGTTAGAGCATGGTGCTAATAACACCAAGGTCACAGGTTCCATCCCACTATGGGCCATTCACTTAAGAGCTGAACTCGATTATTCTTCTGGGTCCCTTCCAATTTGAAAAATATTATGTGAAATTCCTTAATTCTGTGATGGAAACTCACAGGCACAGAGCAGCCTAACTGTTGCAGCAGCAGCAGCAGCTCCCTTTCCCTGTGTTGCTCACAACACTACTCTCATTGACAATCATTATTATCTGTCCTCTTGCTACATAGTGGGAGGTAGAGCAGTGAAAATATATATATCCACAGGGAAATAAAAGAAAGCAGAATTTCTCTAAAGATTTCTCAGTAAGTCTGAATCCAATTTAGCTTGCTGGGTGTGCTGCAGATGGAGTATGTGATTTGCAAATCTCTCAAGCAGGAGCCTATTTTTTACTTTATTTGACTATTTTACCTGCAATTGCATTCACAAACTTGTCTGTATCTTGTAAATGGGGTCCATTTATCAACTCAGGTCTTCCCTGGTGCTTTGGTGCACTTTTATTACCTGCTTTGCACTGCTCTTTGGAGCCTTGCCTGCAGTGCCATCATATACATATGCAGCCCTTCCTCACTTGGAGCTGAACATGAGATGCTCCACTACATCTGAAAGCAGGTACTGCCTGTGAGACTTTACATAGTTTTCAGTTTCACTAAATTACCCTGTGATGTGATTTGGTAAACTCACTGCAAACACAAGATGTGTGGCTTTAGGGCTCAGCAGGGAGTTCTTTCCCTACTGTGTTTTCTTCTTAGCTGTGATCTGACAGCAAATGTAATTCTGTTGCTTTTATGAGCCTGTATGCTATTATTTCAAAGCATTGTGGGCCACAGAGATGATCTGCTCCTCAAATCAGGTGGATGCTTTTAGAAAAGCCCCTCTGAACTTTAGCCTTTCAAACCTGTATGGGCAGCAGTCAGGTGTGAAACATTGCTCTGTATTCACTTGTACTGCTGTCAGTGAAGAGGAATTACCAGGAGGTGACCTTGTTCTTCACAAGAGACCATGACATTTCAGCATTTCTGTGTACTGATGTTGATTAAAGGTAGGATAGGTGCTCCCTGAAAAGAACC
Organism: Hypocryptadius cinnamomeus; assembly: GCA_013400635.1. NCBI lineage: Eukaryota > Metazoa > Chordata > Aves > Passeriformes > Zosteropidae > Hypocryptadius > Hypocryptadius cinnamomeus. The sequence continues at coordinate 27,021 of VYZP01033804.1, forward strand.
TGAGGAGGATGTGTGTTCGCCTGTTGCTGGAATTACCTCTTCTGGAGCTGTCTCAAAAGGTACCATAAAAATTCCTCAGCAAGCAGGGACAGAAAGAAGATGAACTGATGAGCAGGGTAGATTTTCACACAGATGCCCTCAGCAGAAGCAGCAGACCCTGGCATGGCCTGGGAGGGTGACTCCTCTGTGAGGGCTAGAAAAGATGTCCCCAGAAGTGGCTCTGCTCTGGTTATGTCCATGGGATAGGGCTCAGTGCTCGGCATGGATCTTAGGATCTCAGCACTCAACTTAGGATAAAATAAGAGCCAATGTTTAAGGATGGTTCAAAAAGTTGCCAGACATGGTCCTTTTTAATACAAAAATCAATCTTACTTCTTAAACAAATTGCTGACACCATCACCTGCAGAGTTATTCCTGCCCAAGTACTCTGCTGCCGGGAGACAGCACAACAGTGTTCCCTGCTCTCCTTCTGTTGTCATGAAGCTTGAACAGCATGCAGCATTTCTCCCAAGGTCTCAGTTCACCCAATCTTATGATTATGGGGTCAAATTGTGGTCACACAATTAACTTCTCCCCCTCCAAGGTGTGACTGAGAGGAGTTCTGTGACGTGCAATGGATTGCAGAGAACTGCTTACTAATGTGCTGTGAAGGCAAAGGAGAGAGAGAAAAATAATCAAGCATTCTTTACTTTGAATTTTTTTTAAGGATTGCCTCTTCTTTTGAGGGGTTTGGATCCCGTCTTGGAGCTGGCAATCTTTTCTGGAGGTCTCGCTGCTTTTTTCTACTCAGTCACTGTTAGCTCTCATTCTTGGTTCGAGAAATGATCTGCCTGGTATACAGGGATGCAGGTGAGCTGCACAGTGCAAAAGGAATCCTTTGGGCCATTCTTTCTTTTTCCAAGGACACTGCTATATTTGTCCCTCAGATCCTGATTTTCTCATAGTGCTTCTTGAAATTTGATTCAACTGTATGAACACTCGTTCTTTTTTCTTCCCACCTGGATGTGCCCTTTCCCTACATCAAGTATTGCTCTTCCACAGTTGTTACTCTGATATCTGCTGACTCATCTACTACCCCTGGATGGTGGGAAACAGTTTTTTTGTCTTCTACCATGACCTTCTGATGTTCAGAGCTTTCCATCTGATATTAGCAGAAGGGTTTTTTTTGACAGTTTTACCACAGCCCCATTTCCATCCAGCATTCTCTTGAATCCTGGTTTGTCAGATGATGCTGCTTTACTAAGACTGATTTACTTTAGACCAAGCACAGCTAATCCTTAAACAGCCAAATATTAATGAAAGGAACCCTGAACTACATCTGGCAGTGTTATTTTTCCTGCACAGTTGGACAGCATAGAAAAGTTTGGAATTTCTCCCTCTGAAGATTTTGAACTTTGATCAGAGAAAAGAATCAAAACTGGATGTTTTGTAGAAAAGTAATTGTGGCTCTCAGCTGAAATGTGGGTTTTCCACTCATTTCACCTTTTTCTGTTACAAAAAGAGGGTAATCAACACTAACTTTTCAGGTTTCACAGAAATATGTATTTCTCAAGAATGCATCATCTGGCATCTCCCCAGGCTATGCATGGAGGGGTTACTGGAAACTTTTCCTGTGTTTTCTTTATTCCACCTGGGAATGTGAGCTGGAGGGTTTGCATCCGTTTGAACTGCCAGTGCTGTGGGCAGGACTCGGGAGGACAAGGAGCAGTGATGTATGGAATGGGTGCTGCAGCCACAAGGACAACCTGACAGAAGGAAGTTTTTGCATCGACTCAGATACCTCTTTGAGGGTGGGATCAGAGACATAAGCCTGAAAGAAAGAGCTTCATAATAACTGGAACCAAGCCTTCCTGACATAGTAGCCTAGTACATACTGTTTAATTTTACATCTGAGTTTTTTGTATGCCTTAGGTAGGCTACAACCAAATGAAAAAGAAGTTTGTACTTTGTGTTGCCTGGCTGGACATGAATGATGAAACTGCTAAATCACGTCTGGCCTGACAGGAGGGATTTCTGTTTTCTTAATGAGCTAATTATATTTTTTCTTCCAAGTCATTTGCATTATTACGTGAGTAGGTGTTCAATACTCTCTAACACATGGCCAGCATTGCACTGTGAGCTGGGAAAATGGCCATATTCTCATTGTCCATTTTAATTTGGGAAGCAGACAAATTGCAGTTTGGCAAGCTAAAGTTATATGCAAATGTTAATAAGCACCTCTGCACAAAATGAAGATAAACAGAAGCAGAAAACATCTTGCACATCCCTCCATATATTTCAGAGCAGCTTTCATTCCTAGAGACTTGCTCTGACTAGCCATTCACGTAAACAGTAGCCAGTATTTATGCTATTTCTGCAGAACACTTTTGGTATTAGGAGACTTTCAGTAGTGAAGGCTCCCTTCTGGAGACCCATGCACATCCAGAAGGGGGTTGGTACATGCCCTGGCGAGGGTGCAAAGCAGCACTGGTTCCCCACCAGCACCCTGGATGAGGCCACCTTGATTCAGAGAAGCAGAGAAGAGGCTCTGTTTTGATGTATACAAACTTTAAAGTGCCACTTGCCCTTTGGGTTTTTTGATCCTGACCCAGACTGGTTTTAAATAAAGATGTAGTCTTGCTGCTCTTAAGTCTGGGAGATCTGCACCAGAAAATCCTGCCCAAATCTCCCCTGACTGAAAAGTTCAAAACTGCATCTTCTGAGAGGAGCACGGGCTCATGGTGGCAGCTTTTCTTCCATTAGCCTGGTCAATGTTCACATCCCTACAGTTGTGCTTGTAAGCCCTTGTGGGTCAGTCTGGGATACCCTTAGGGGATGACCAGGATGATTCAATGCAGACATCATTAAAGGTACTCCAGACTCAGCCCTCAGCAGGTCTGGTCTCTAGAACTAGGTTAAATTAGAACCAACTGAAGTCCTGGTGTTAACAGTGCTAAACCATAGGAAAACAGGACAAAACTATGCTGGAAAATGCTCTCCTTAGTCTGTGTGTGTGTGAGGGAACCCAACCCCTTCTCTTCATTTATTCAAAAAAGAACAAATGATACACATACTTGTCTGCAGAGAGAGGTAGGTTATTTAAAAGCAGATTCTCCCATTAAATGGACAAATGATTATTCTATTGCAGCAATAATTTTAATAGGATGAACACACACAACTTCTGCTTGTTCCTTGTGTAATTTCTGAGATCACCATGAGTTGGTGTTAAAGGTCAATAGCAGGTAATGTGTAGCCTTTCAGACACTGCAATAAATTAGCAAGGAGCCTGCAAGTTTTTCTTGGTGGATCAGTCTCAATTATTAGAGAATTCAGCAGCAGAAAGCATCAGGGAATGTCAGGCTTTATTTTTTCATGCAGAGACTTTATGTTTTTATAATAGCTAATCCATCAGGTTAATTTCATTGCTCAGGCTGGAATGCAGGCAGCAGACTATTTCAGGAGTGCAAGCAGCAGTCCCATAGAACAGGGTCTTCTAGACTACATTTTTGTAGATAAGCTTTTTCTCCACACTTTTGCTGGATGTGAGCAAACCCCTTTAGCCTGTCATGCAGCTAATCCAAGTCCAGTGAAACCAAAAAAGTTCCCCTTGATTTCAGTGAGCTTTGGACCAGGCTTTATGAATCACTCTTCATTCATGAAAAAGACCCATTGCCAAAATGAATGTCAGTGGGGTGGATGGTCACGTGCTATTTTGATGTGTTCCATTACTCCTAAATACTTCTGCAACTGTTGTAAACTGTAATGTATGCCACTTTTCCACTCAGGGTTGCTGGAAGCAAGACCTGGGCTGAGGAGGCATAGGTACCAAAACTATATACATGGACATGTTCTTTGTGAAACCAGGGCTAAGAAAACCATCCTGACATGACCTGCCCCTAATACCAAGTCAGGATGAAAATGCCACCTACTGAATCTGTTTCACCCACATGCATTTTTTTAAAATCTTTAATCCAGGAGATTTGATAGCACTAATTCTTAAAGCAGCAGTTTATCAGATATGAAGGGAAGTAGGACTTTTTTTCTAGCATTGGTAATCAAAACATCAGTCTCTGCCAAGCTCCACAGAGCGCTGTTTTACTCCTCACTGCCTGTACTAGACTGGTCCCTGCCTGATCCCTTGCTGCTGTGTGTGGTGTCATAAGCTGAGATCCAGAAAGCAGATAACTCTTGGCTGAAAGTACTTGTTCCAAAAGAGAATAAACTTTCAGAGTATATTTATTTGAATGAGTTTCTTGATCCACTTAAATTTCATTCTGATAAAATACTAGAGGTGGTGCAATACCATTAATAGTCTTTATGGACATATGAATGGTATTTTTGGTGCATTTTTTTTGATACCATAAGCACAATGAGCAGGAACAGAAAGAAAGAAAGAAAAAAAAATCAATAGACTACCTTCACAAGGAAGCACTCTAAACAGATGAACAGCTTCCTAGAATCTGAAGGATATCCAACAGTTCACCACTCGCCCTGAATACTGCACCTTTCACCCTAGATCCTATGCCACTCAGATCTGCAAATTAACACTTGGGCATCAAAAGTAGGAGTTTTTATTAATCTCTGACTACCTGGTGCTCTTGCTCTGACCAAGACCTCACTGTCAGGGGTTACAGACCAGTGTGGAGCAGAGGTGGATGCAGGTGCTTTGGCAATGCTAGCTGACATCTCATTGTTGGAAGTTTCAGGAGGAGACTCAGTGAATCTCATGACATTCAAGACTGGGAAATAAGTCCTGCACCATGCACCAGTGTAGACTGTGGGCTGACTGGCTGGGCAGAAGCTCTGCAAAAAGGGATCTGGGGGTCCTGTGGGCATGAGCCAGCAGTGTGCTGGGCTGGGCAAGCGTTGCCAGTAGGTCGAGGGAAGTGTGCCTTCCCCTCTGCTCAGCACTGGGGAGACACATCCAGAGTACTGGATTCCATTTCAGGCTTCCCAGTGCAGGAAACACATGGACATGCAGGGCTGAGCCAACCAACTAACCATCAGAAGAGATGGTGTAGAGAACATGGTGCCAAACTCTTCTTGGCAGTGCAGTGGACAGGGCTACAAGAAGACACAATAGCTGGAACTGGAGAAATGATCATTAGAGGCAGAGGAAAAATCATTCATTGTGAGACTGGTCAAACAGAGGAGCAGACTGCAGTAGCTGAGACACGTTGTTGAATCTTCATATTCAGAGTTTTTGAAGCTCTGCTGAGCAACCTGCTCTCACTATTCCACCTTTACATAGGGGTCACAGCAGCTGTCCTCTGGAGGCCCCTTTGAGCCTCTGTGGATCTGTGACAATGAACTGCTGAATAAATCTTGCTCAACACTGCTGCCAATCTCCTTGTCTTCACATCTTGAAAAGCCTTGGCAGCAGAAGAGGCCACAGCAGCTGTCATCAGAAGAAGGAAAAGCTCCCTCCAAGGGCCAGGCCTTCCAAGTGACACTGGCACAAACTTCTGACAGTAGCTGACAGGAAACTGGGGAGTTAGCAGACTAGAAAAATCATAAGCAAATGCTCGGGATCATAAGTCATTGTAATGGGAACAGATAGCAAACCTGCAAACCTTTCCAAGAAGTTTCCTTTCTAAGGAGTTTCTAAATTTCAGGTGAATCCACCTTTTGCACTGTATCTTCGTACGCTGCCATGCAGAAAGAGTGGCAGCAAAGAGACCATCACTTGTCTATGTTCCTGTGCTACTTAGAGGAGCTGAACTGTGGGCAAAGTAATCTGGAGGTGTGGAAGCATTTCTGCTTGTATTTACAGCTCTGCTATAGCACAGATGCTTAAAAATGTTCCACTTTGCTAAGGATATTTTATATTCACAACTGAAAGGAAATTATTTACTATTTTATCTTTTGCTGACTTTTGCCCAGAGAAGATATAAATTTTTTGAAGATATAAGTGTTTTGTCCCTGGATAACAGAGAAGTACTGGTGTCCTTGCTTCCCTCCCTCTTTCTGTCCTTTACTGCTCTGAGTCAACACCATAGCAATAAGGAAAGTTACCTGAGAAGCAACAGCTTTTAAAAGGAAAAACATTTAAAAGTTAGCTTTTCAAGAAGAGTTTCTTTCAAAATGTTGGTTTGAAATAAGGTACAGTGGTATGAATTGTAGACAGAAAAACAAAGGAAATCATCTTAGGGATGGGAAGATGCTCTGCCTCAGCAAATGTGCCTTACTTTGTTTTTTCTCAAAATACATCAGCAGTGATTGCAAAAGAATCTGAGGAGTGAATGCAAGCATTGCAAAAGGACACATGGAAAAGTCAGGAACTGAAATCATCTACATGCATATAAAACTGGCGTGAGACAGCAGGTCATATTCATTTCAGTGCCCTAAAAGGGGCATGCAGTCATTTCACCTCTAATTACACAGCATGTTTTTGACTGAGATGTCTCCTTCCTTCAGCTGCACTTGTTAAAAGCATTTAAGCACATGCTAAACTCTATTGTGTGTGAATAATGCTGTGCTCACTTAACAAAGGCACTAATGACTTAATCTCCTTAAGACTCCTACTAATTCTTAGGAGAATTATTTACTGCTGTGGGAAGTACTGTGACAAGTAAGATTATGACACAGTGGACAAAACTCCATGGTCCAGAGTATAGGAGATGGAAAGACTTCTGAAGAAAGCCTCTGTCATACTACATCAATTATCTGAGCCTGTAATATTGAGGCTCAGATTTACTTTCATGTCACTGACACACAGCTTATAGTTATGTGCCCATGCAGAAAAGATATGACAATAAATGTCATCACAGAAACTCCATGCAAAACTCTTTCATCTAACTGGAAGCATGAAAGGAAAATTATGGGAACATCACTTCAGCCAGAAAGGTGTTCAGCTCAGAAACCTGCTCAGGAAATTTGTCTTGATCGTGGGGTTGAAAAGAAGAAGCTGCTGGGCTCCTGAAATGCCTGGTACTCCTCTCTGTTCAAAATAAACTGCTGACTCTAATGACTGTCCTTTCAGAGATGGTCTATTTTAAGACAGTGGAGTTACACCAGAAGGAGTGATCGCTGGAATGACAGCATGCAGTGAAGCAAGGCGAGACAGAATGGGGGTTGACTCATCTGCAAAGGGATTCCTTTCATGCTCATGGTTTAGAACTGGACTTCACATTAAATCTTGTGAAACCTGGGGATTGGGAAGAAAGAACTGACAGCTCAACAGTTGCATTTGTGGTGCCGAGACAAGGATGCCCTGTGGCATGGTCTGGAGCAGATTTAGCCCTCCTATAGAGCCATGTGTGCTTGATTTTTCTGCCTGCTATTGAGCATCTACTTAAGTGCTTTACTGAACTGGATTCTTAAATATAAAGCCATATTCTGTCCCTGGGGAGCCCGTGGTGAAATGCTGGGTGTTTCAGGCGCAGGGAGTTGCACTCTGTTTTGTCTCCTGCATATTAGTGGGCAACTTCTGGCTCAGTGCAAGACTTTGCAAATCTCTGTAAGTTTGTCCCACTCACAGTCCTAAGTGCCCACATGGCTCTGCTGGATCATGAAGGAGCCCTGAAAATTCCTTCCTTTAGTGCATTTCTCACACCCTCACAGAGCATTTCTGGGACAGTTAGTAAGCATTTGCCAGTTTTGCCTGGGTTCCCTCAGTCATTCTTCATTGCTTGGACCACATCTCACAATGTAGTACAACTGCTTTCTGCCATTATAATGTTCATTAGGATTTATTTTTGTTCCTGAGTACACTGACACAGCTATTCATGAAATAGAGTGAGTAATGTATAAGCCTAAACAATAATAAATGTGATCTATCTCTTGACATGTATAACAATATAACTAGAAACACAATATTTCTTTGTGCATAGGATTCACTTTTTCAAACAGGATTTAGCCTGGTTAAAAGACAAATGATAGTTATACCTGCATGACCACAAAGGAAGCAGCATACAGAGCTGCTGTGTGTGTTGCTTTGCTGCATTTTTTATGACTCCTTCCTAAATTATATGACTCCTTCCCAAACAACACTGGGATTCAAGGAGTAAGGTGTAGATTAGCTCCTTTATGAAATGCATGAACAAGCGAGAATTGCAGGTTTGTTGTCACTCTTGGTGATACAAGATGCATTACAAATACAAATATATAGTAAGATCTGGTCTTCAAGAAAAGGTGCTGCTTTTTCAGTGGTCCCACAACCACTAAAGTTCCTCAGAGTTATCCCAATGAGTCAAACCTCCATCAGCTTGTAAGAGCCATGATTACAAGTAGGATTATCCCACCTTTGCAGGGTCCTTCCCTGCTAAACACTCACTCTACACAATTATAGAAAGCTTCTAGAAACTAGTTCTTGACACTGAAGTTAAGGTACAAAGCCTGTGTGTTCTAATGAA